>JAJONR010005831.1:0-30090 GCA_029582245.1 Solanum etuberosum | reverse complement strand
TGTCAGTTAGAGGCTTCATAGATAGACAGTAGAGTTTCAGAAGTCTATTAATTTATTTTGTTAAATGTTTTAAAGACTTAAGTTGCCTATTTTATGGCGAGTTGAATATATTCTTTTTATTCAGTTTTTGAGCTTTTGTAAGCTTGAGTTAGTCTTCCGCTTGTAGTCAGCCAGGATGAGGGTTCGCTTGGGGACCAGAAATGGTTCTCGAGTGCCGGCCACGTCCAGGGTGTAGGCTCGGGTCGTGACACCTACCACATAGAAATCATCCATAAATACCTCAATAGTATCCTCCACCATATCTGAAAATATCGACATCATGCAACGCTGGAAGGTCGCTGGAGCATTACACAACCCAAATGGCATCCTATTGAATGCGAATGTCCCATAAGGACAAGTGAAGGTGGTCTTCTCTTGGTCTTTCAGAGCTATGGAGATTTTACTGTAGCCCGAATACCCATCTAGAAAACAATACCAACCCTTACCAGCGAGACGATCCAACATCTGATCCATGAACGGCATAGGGAAGTGGTCTTTCTCTGTCCATACGTTTAGCTTACGGTAGTCCATGCACACTCTCCGACCAGTCACCGGCCTCATTGGAACAAGTTTATTCTTAGCATTTGGAACCACTGTGATTCCCTCTTTCTTGGGCACACACTGAACAGGACAAACCCAACTACTTTCGACAATGGGGTATATGACTCCAACATCCAACCACTTAATGATCTCCATTTTCACAACCTCTTGCATAGGGGGATTTAGTCTCCTTTGGTGCTCAATACTTGGCTTACTGTCCGGCATGAGTTGGATTTTGTGAGAACAAATGCCCGGTGGAATACCAATAATATCCGCAATAGTCCATCCAATAGCCCTCTTGAACCTCTTCAGAATGGAAACCAAGGCCTCAACTTGCTCCTCGCTCAAATCCGCAGCAATGATTACCGGTAAAGTGCTATCTCTCCCAAAAAATACATACCTCAAGTGTGAAGGTAGAGCCTTAAGTTCCAGTTTTGGAGGCTCTTTCAGAGACGGCTTTGCATGTGGGGATTCGCAATTCTTCATATCTAACTCCAATCTTTTCAGTTTGGAACGAAATTCAAACCTATCAAGTGCGGCGACCAATTCATCATAGTCTTCAATACCATCACCATCAAAATTCATCATTACCGCTGCCAGTGCATCAACACCCAACCTCTCTTCAATAGATACATCAGAACCTTGCTCCACAATATGATTCACCACTGATACAGACTTAAGATCGCTTTCTTGCTTCATAGACTTACAGATATTAAAAGTCACCTCCTCATTATTCAGTCGGAACTTCACCTGCCCTCTCTCCATATCGACTAAGGCACGCCTAGTAGCAAGGAATGGTCTCCCAAAGATGCTGGGAACCTCAAAGTCAACCTCACAATCAAGTATCATAAAATCTGCCGGAAAAATGAACGACTCCACTTTCACAAGGACATCTTGGAGCACACCAATTGGCTTCTTCACAGTTCTATCGGCCATGAGTAGACGCATCGCAGTTGGTTTAGGAGCGCCTAAACCCAACTTATTGTATATGGATAATGGCATCAAATTAATGCTGGTACCTAAATCGCACAAAGCTTTTGCAAAGTGTAGCATCCCAATGGTACAAGGAATAGTGAAAGCTCCAGGATCCTCTTTCTTTTGCACAAGTGACCTAGTAGCAACGGCACTAAAATGTTGCATTCTCTCATCATTCTCAAAACTCACAGCCCTCTTTTTAGTCACCAAATCTTTTATAAATTTTGCATACCCAGGCATCTTCTCCAAAGCTTCTATTAACGGAACATTGATGGAAAGCTGCTTCAACATAGTTATGAACCTGCGGTATTTACCCTCTTCGGTCTTTTTCACCAATCTCTGTGGGAATAGAGGCAGAGGTCTAGGCATAAGAACAACTTTTTAGGTCACCTCAGCTTCCTTTTCAGCACTATCTTTTCGGGATTCAGTAACCTCAATCTCATCATCATCATTCTCTACCACTTTTTCAACCTCAGACAACATGGGTGGATCAATGGTCTGCTTTCCTCCGTGAGTAGTGACTGCCATACAATGCCCATCATTTTTCAAGATTCTGTATGGTGTTGCTAGGAAGTGTTCCAGGTTGACGTGGATTTGCATTGGTGGATAACTGACTAAACTGCTGCTCAAGTTGCTTGATAGACACTGCGTGGGCATCAACTTTTTGATCTATTCCAGACAAGTCATTTTGCATCTCTTTCACATTCTCTTCAGTTTCATCAAACCTCTTCATCATCTTCTGCATCATATCCTCAATTCGTGACATGTTATTACCACCCTCTCTATTACCAGGAGGAACATAGGGACCACCCTTATCATTCATGTTGCCATAGTTGTTCCGGTTGTAGTTGTTGTCGCAATTGTAGTTCCCATCCCGGATATAGTTACCCTCACGGTTGTAGTTCCCATAGTTTCGGCCTTGGTTTCCTTGACCTTGGCACCAATTATCTGAGTTGGAACCTTGGGAGTTGGTTCGGAAACCCTCCGTCTGATCATTTACCAAGTACGCATCCTCCTCATAGTAACACTCCTCAACTGGTGGTGGTGGAGATCTAGTCAGATAATTCACATCATTTACCTTTTCCGCAATCTCACTCACATGTTTTAGTACCAAGCCTAATTTTATTCTCATATGTGTCATCTCTTCCTGAATGTCATCATTGGCTTGGTTTGGTGCAGCTTGAACAACAAACGTGGTCCTACTAGTGTTTGCCTTTCTAGTGCTCCAGGCTTTGCTGTTTTGGGAAATCCTCTCAAGCTTCTCAGCTATCTCCTCAAAAGTGCACTCACAATATGATCCTCCAGCAATAGTATAAAGCACAACCCTTCCATTGTCATCCTGCCCTCTATATAAATACTCTTTTAACGACTCATTATCAATGCGGTGATTTGAAACATTTCTGATGAATTCAGTGAACCTATCCCAAGAACTGCTGATCGATTATCCTGGTAATGCGGCGAAGTTGTGCAATTTATCCTTATGATTGAGCTTTTTGGACACCGGAAAGTACCTCGCTGTGAATACCTTATGCATATGATCCCATATGTAGATCGAATTGTATGGTAACTCAGAAAACCACACTGCAGCATCACCGGTTAATAATAGTGGGAAGACCCTCACACCTATAACATCCATATCTAACTTTGGTCACCCAACACAACTTTTACACATACTGGAAAGTTTAGCCATATGAGCATAGGGATCCTCCGAAGCCAACCCAGTAAATAACCCTCTCGCTGTAAGCATATGTATCAAACTGCTAGTGACTACGAATGTGTGACCTGGAGGTAGAGTTGGAAGAACAATAGGACCATCTGAGGTGGCCGCATCATAATCAGCCCTATAATGCTCATGAAACCTCGATGCTGGTGGATTCTGAACCCTTTCTGCATTACCAAGTAGATTACCACCATGAACCTGAGGTGGTTGCACCCCAGCTCTATCTCCTTGACCCTCTTCCTCAGAATTATTGTGTACCCCTTGATTAGCCATTTTCCTCAAAGTTTTATTCAACTCTGGATCTTAGGGGGTCAATGGTTCGCCTTGACTCCGTATATTTGACATACACTATTGTAGAAACCTGTAGAAGACAAAAACAAAAACAAAAACAAAACGTAAAATTAGGAAATACTTGACTAAAGTTAAATAATGTATTTAAACTTAATCTAAAAGCCAAATTCCCCGGCAGCGGCGTCAAAATTTGATACGCTCAAATTACACCTCCTTAAAGAAGTATAAGCGATCGTTATCAAGTAAATAACCCAACTTGTAGGTTGGGGTTGATCCCACGAGGAAAATGGTTTAGACTTAACTTTAACTAACAATTATATCTATTTACTCAAATTATTTCCGAAGAAAATTAAACAGGGGGGGTTTTGTAACTAAGTGACAGTTTAGAATGATTAAGTAACAAGTAGACAAGATTCAACTTTGTTGTATCAATATGAGAAAGAAACTAGGGCGAATGTGTTCCCCATAAGCTCTTAACGCGGTAATCCTAATAATAGTAATCATTTCCTAGTGTTTTACATGCAAAGTTGGTAAGTTAGGTATCCCTAAGTGATTGGTCCTCCAAGTAGGGAATTTCACTTCGCACCTTGGTCCGGCTACGAGTGTTTGCTTTACTAAACTTCACCCTTTACCTCAGATTAGTCATCACATCAATGTATGGCTTAGTTTTCACCCTCACTCCAATTGATATTAGACTATTAGATAGCATCCACTAAATCTCTGTTGTTAATTCTTTTCTCATTAACTACCTTCTTGGTCCGGCAAGTAGCAACGAGGCGAGTTCTAACGCGTGCACTCGTTAAAAAGACTTCTAAGCGAAAGAATTAACAATACATACATCAACACTATTCCAAAATTACTTAATTATTATTCATACTTTGTTAATTGCTCATGGTTCCCACAACCCTAGTTGTGAATTTAGCTACTCATGCTTGAAAGATCATAATTCATAATTAGTTTAAAAGAATTCATGAACTTACGAGTAGAATAGATGAAAACCCGAATCTTGAATTGAAATTCAAAGTGAAAATTGTATCAAACAAATTCCGGAAATCAAATTGCTAAAGTTTGCAAGTTAAATCCCAAAACAACAAAAACTAAGAGTTTACAATAATGTCTAACCCCCAAAACCGAGGTTTATAACTCCTATTTATAGAAAACAAATCCTAAATAAAATAGGAAACAAAATAAGGAAATAACTGGCAGGACGCGGTTTTAAACGACGCTTCGACCTACGGCCCGTGGGTCGACCTACGGTCCGTAGGTCCCCTCCGTGTCTCAACACTTAGAAACTTTCAGCAGGTACTGTAACCTTCAACTCTTAGATCATCAATGACGGACGTGCAGGATGGACCGTAGGTCGACCTACGGTCCGTTGTCTTGCTCTGTGGTTCCACACTTGTCAGAATTCCCTGATTTTTTACCTACGATGCCTCACCCACGGTCCGTGGACTGGAATACGATCCGTCCTGGCACTCCGTGGTTTGAGTTACTGGAACTCAACCTCCAGGCCAAGACCTACGACTGCCCCTCCACGGCCCGTGGTTGGACCTACGGTCCGTGGGTGGTCACTTCTGCACTTTTTCAACTCGCATCTTCATCAACCGCATCCAAGCCTATTTCCTGCAAACATTATACACAAAACATCAGTTCTAATCCAAAATAGCCCAAGACACACACAAAATCTAAGTGAAATGCATTAAAAATACCGTAAACTTACGGTATATCAACAGCTAGTATTGCCGCCTTTTAGATGAAAGAGGAGAGGGGCTAGCTCCATCTCTTCACAACCTTATTAGTAATAGTATTTAGTAATTATGTAGTTTCTTATACGTCGAGGTGTTCTACTATTTGTAGCTTCATTTTCTTTCTAACTTGGTATATATTTTGTTGTCACACTTTTTTTACAATCCTTCTTTAAATATCTTATTTTTTGAGCCAAGAGTCTATCTAAAATAATCTTTCTACCCCGCAAAGATAAAGGTAAGATCTACACACATTCTACCCACTTCAGATCCATGTGAAACTCCAATAGATGTAGTTCTACTAAATCTTCAGCAGATTATCATAAAATCAGTACACAAACATTGACATTATTTACAAACTTATTAACTTTCATGAGACTCTTCTTTGTAACAAATTAAATATTAGAAATATATACTAACAACGTAAAAGAAACTTTTCTTACACAAAAAATTAATCTAACTCATTGGACGTTGCAACACTTAACTTACCACATTTTAAAAGTACCTAGTTCATTCTTACTGTAGATAATCATGTGTAGTTTATAAGAATTTTTCACATTAAATAATATTTAAAATATTTCCAATCCATTAATTTTCATAACCATTAATGTTTCATTAAAAGAAGACTTAAATGCCAAATAATTATCAATTAATGTTAAATATCACTATTATCACAATAGATAACTTCAAAATTTATCGGCGTTAAGTGTTAAGTGGTTTAGGCAATAAACTTGAAATGTCTAAACTGAATGAATGTAATTTTCAAAAGTAGTAACAGAGCTACATGTTGGGAAGAAGGTTCAATTGGATTTCATTCATTCAAAAATAATACACTATATATATATATATATATATATATTATTGATCTCCTTGACAAGTTGTAAATTTGTCTTCAACTAATTTTTGCATTTCTTTAGACTCTTGATTATGGTACTGTTCAAAGGAGTAGTTCAACAGTCAAGAAGAGACATAAAAACACGAAAGAGAAATTATTTCTTCTGTTGTAAAATGGATGTCCACATACATATATTATGTGGTAACATATATGTACACACTATACACTATGTGTAAGATGAATATACACACAACAAACAAAGTGTTGTAACCTAACCATCCATATGATATAGTTGGTGCCCAAAGTGTATACATGGCAAGAAGATATCCATGTATCACACTTGGTGCCCAAGTATATACAACTATATATATCCCTCTTCTTGTAACAAAAGTAAGAAACATAAGGAAAGAGTAACTGGAAAAAAAGACATTCAATAATAGAGAAAAGGTACTACTACTACTTTGTGTCTCTCTCTTTCTCTCATTTTTTTCTTGTCATTTTATTTTACTACACATGCTTCATTTTATAACACGTTACCAGCACGAGTCTCTTAATCTACGAGCCTTCTTCGACAGTGCATTAGCCCAAACATAAATAGTATAGAATATAATATATTTTGCTATATAAGTCTTCTTATACTTGATAGTCTAAATTTGATAATTATCGTTAATATTATCATGAATTTTGAGCTAAATATTGAAAGGATAATTAGTACATACTTAATTGATAATCTTGTTGGAAGCATTGAACTCACCAAAATCGTTAGAAGACTAAAAGTGCATAACATAAATTTTTAATTTGGTTGATACTTTGTTGTGGTTATTACCTAGTAATACATGATTTCTTTTAAATGAGATATAGTTAATTTAAGGAATGCATATCAAAATAAAAAAGAAAAGGTATCAAAATTTCTTATGTTGACCTACATTAACTTTGATCAACATCATTGATTATTTTTACACTAGTTTATCTTTCACTAGCTAATCATTTACTTCTTGAATTATTATAATATGTTATATGTACTAACATAACTTATTTTATAGTTTTTTTAAAAAGGTAAGCAAACTAATATTTGAAGAAGTGTTTTTTTTTCTTGGAATCATCAAAACGATTTTTCTATCATGAAAGATTCTTTGAAGTGGCATTGGCATGTCATTTAGATTGGCAATTAACAAACTTGTCAATGGTAAGCTAATTGTATATTTTTGCTTTATGGTAAGCTTCCTTCCTAATTCTAATTTGTATATATCTACAAAAAGAGTATGCAAATTTCTGAAATCCATAAAAAATATGCTGACATATAACCTACATATCATTGAGACAATTTGACATGTAGACTTTATTAGGACCATTTATCAAGTGTTTATTTAATTCTTGGATTTTGAGGTATCATTTTATTTTATTGTGATTATTAGTGTTTACCTCTAGTTGCTTTATATATGAATTACAATTGAAGAAAGAAATTTTCTTAACTAGCAACATATGAAGTCAATGTTGAGAATTAATTTATTGGTTTTCAATGACTGAATTATTCATAAAACTTTTAAGTTGAAAATAGTATTCAGAGCCACCTATGAGGATCAACTTTGCTTCGTTTAGGAAAGGTAATAATTTGTATATGATCTTTTGAAGTGTTATTATGACTAAATTTATTTGTGCTATTAATAACAAAGTGATAATATTTTAAAGGCTCAAGGGTAAATTTTATTGATAGAGGGTAAGACTGTGGATTCAAGTTTCATGCACCAAAAGGGTAAGACGTCAATTAAAGTCTCGATGCACCATGATGATAAGATTTTGGGTTCAAGTTTCTTCGTATTTTGACCTAACACGCCTTTGTATGGACAAGACATTGGGTTAAAGTCCCAATGTAATATATTGATATATAATGATGATTGAGCATATTGATATGCTCTTGATAAAAAAAAAATGTGAAGCTCCTCCCATTGAAATGCTCCATTCTTTGAAATGAATGTGATAGCAATACATTAAAAGTCTGAAAGATTACAAGATAATTTTATGATTAAACATATGAATATGGACGTGAAGGGACAAAATTATAATAGTCATCATTGTGATAATCATAAAAGAAAGAACATTATGAGTTCTCAAAATGGCCTTTAAAGAGTGAAGGTATTTTTTATCATCAAAATGATATGAAAGGTCATTAGAAACATGTTTGTTATGAGACCTAATAATTTGATAAGTTTATAAATCCTCCATCAAAGAAAATGATGAAAAAGTGGTGATACACTTGACTTTCAAAAGTGATGTCGTGGTATGTAATATGAATATGATAAATTTCAAAGCATGACAATGAACTTCTAATGAAAGGAATAATTATGAAGCATGTATATATGATTATGGTTAATTCCTTGAAGAGAATGTGACTTGTGATAAGTATCATGAAAAGTGGATCATTCTTGAAAGTGAATGTGTCAAAATTATAAATAAATACATACTCATGTATGATTTAATAAATACCACAACTCACCCCTATTGGAGGTTAGAGAGAAATAAAGAAATTTTATGTTGGTATAAATGGTCATTGGTCAAGTACTTTTAGTACATCACAAATATTGTGGTACATTTTATGATGAACTATCGAAATGGCAAAAGAAAAAAATAATTCTTGACCACGAAAATTTGGCATTGATTATGTATCCATGTACGTCAAAAATATTTTGCCTAATATTAAACAAAACGGAGGAGATACTAATGACAAAAGTAAATCAAGAAACAAGTTTTGCTTGGAATGATTTTGACCATCACAGTAATGATATAAATTTCTCCTTGAAAGAGATGTTTACCACACAAACAATGTTATGAAATATGTGGTAGTATCCAATGTTAATTGAGCTTTGTTGAGCTAATGTGCTACTACCCAAAGAAATAAAATTGCTTATGATATTGAAATTGTAGTAAGTCTCGAAAGAAACTTTTTAAGTTTCAAAGAAATAGTCAAAAAATAAATGAATATTGAGACTATAAATTATAAAAAGATTTAAGATCTTCATATAATCAAAGTGAGTTATAAATATTTATGTGAAAGATTACTCATTTTTTCATGTTGTTTGTGGTAACTAAATATGGACATGATGATCGAATCACATGCAAAATAAACTAGAAGTTTATTGAAATAAATATCAGTTGGCATAACCGATTGATGATCATCCCGGTTCAAATATGATACGAAAATAAATGAAAATTCATGTGGTTATATATATTGAAGAAATAATAAATTCTTCAAGAATTATCTGGTGTTGTTTGTTCTCATAATAAAATTATCATTGTACCAGCTAAGGTTGAGATTATATCTCCTAAAATTTTGAAATGTATAAAAAGGTGAATATGAGTCCATTCGCCTGCCATGTGGACCATTTACTATTATATAGATGCCTCTATGTTATGGTCACATGTGCTTTATTATCAACTTGCAATTTGATATTTGCAAAGGTTGTTTGCTCGAATTGATAAATCAAGAGCACATTTCAAATTATAAAACTATATTGATAATATTGGTATATATCCAAGTGGTTTAAGCAGAAATTATATGTCTCCAATTATAGCTAAACCATTGGTGATGAGAATAAAACTCCCAAAAGAAATTTGGTATGAGATGTATTATTTAAAGTGTAGCAACATTTGTACGTATCAAGCCAACAAGGTTCCCCTATCACAATTGGTTTAGGGTCAGGAATCAAATATTCCATCTAGAAATTTAAATGTGCGGTATATTATTGCTCCACCATTACACAATGCACAAAGATGGGTCCTCTAATATGGTTGGGTGAATGTTAATTCTCTAACATTGGGGGAGATAAGCAACTGGATAATATGTTATACATAATAAATTATCATTGGTATGATCCTCATTGAAGAGATAATTTAAGTCAATTGTCAGACGCATTCGCTGACCCTATGTTATAATCCAGTTATAAATGATTCAATGAAAAGTCCTTGAAGGACATAATTTATGGCACGCCTGAAGCGTGATAGATTAATCTATTCAAAAGATAAAATTTCTTGAAGAAGAAAAGGAGCAAATGATCAAGATGGTCATAATAATGAGGCAAGTGCTTTACAAAGAGCACCATGACATGTCACTTTATCAAACCTTGTCAAAGGTTCAGGTACCTGAAAACGATGAAAAATAAAGTGAGCTTGATAAGCTATGTCACATTAGAATCGATATCAAATAACCGTTGACGATATCTTGAATATAATATAGCACTCAAAATTATAAATGGTGATGAGGATCTTGATATTAAATCTATCAAGAGTTGACATATAAATTATTGGCCAAAGAAAATACAATTTAAGTATATTTTTATTCACTTGAAAAAGATATGTTTTGGACTTATTTTGTCCATATAACAAGATATAATGTCAGTGGGGTACAAATGAATTATTGTTTGATAAGTGAAATCATAAAATATGAAGTAAGACTTGTGCATTGGAAAATAAAGATTTTTCACAACAGTCTTGACATTATTGTATGGAGATGTATACTCCTAAGGTGGATGCAATGAGGTTTCTTTCAGTCTGACAATATATGAATAGCTTGAATATGCATGATATATTATCATCATGTCTAGCTAGAAAATAAATATTATATGAAAAAATTTGAAGGATTTAAAAGGTTATAAAGCGATTCCATTGAATAGTACATCAATGGTTGTAAGATCGCATAACATAAAGATCGATTTCGATCTCATTAAAATGGTTAGAAAATATCATGTCATAGTGCAATTGATGCACTTATGTATCATGCTATTATTATTCATGATAAATAATTTTATTAGTATGCATGCAAAATATAACATCACTCTTATTGGTGGAGATATTAGAGTGAATCAAATATCGATATACACTATTTATTCTGATCAATTGTGTCAAGATTTATTGATTATGAAATTGCAAGAAATTATGAAGTTTGAACTCATGAAAGTTATATATTTTCATTTGGAAATACTGTCATTTCAAATCATTCCACAAGACAGTCAATTTTACTAAAAGTGTTCGTCAGTGCTCGATTGTTGCTGCTAACAAATCTAACGAGCAATTTGTCTATGTCGACAAGATCACGAATTGAGTGATTGTCAAAAATATATTTGATTGAGATCAATAAATATATCCAGAGAATATGTGACCTTTATTTGAAAAGAGATATTCCAACAACATTAGATGAAGACAATGGCTCGTCTGCTCAACTAAGAGGAGGATACATCAAAGAAGACTGAGCAAACTACATTTCATCAAAGTTCTTCTTTTTATTCATGACCTTCAAAAGAAGGATGTAGCAGATGTTCAACACTCGTATTCACCAAGGCATTATCAACTTCAACCTTTGAGAAGTCAAGATATAAGATTGAAATGTGTCATCTTAGGGTTGTTAAGTGATGTCTTAATCAGGGGGAGTATAATACGTGATGCACTCTTTTTTTTTTAACCAAGATTTTCTCTCATTGGGTTTTCTTGGTAAGTTTTTAAATGAGGTAGCTGTTAATGCGTATTATACGATATGTGTACTCTTTTTCCTTCACTAAGATTTTTCCCATTGGATTTTTCTTAGTAAGGTTTTAACGAGGCACACTATCTATTAAGACAGGAGATCCAAGGGGGAGTGTTGTAAAATGGATGTCCACATACATATATTTTGTGGTAACATATATGTACACACTATACACTATGTGTAAGATGAATATACACACAACAAACAAAGTGTTGTAACCTAACCATCCATATGATAGACTTGGTGCCCAAAGTGTATACATGGCAAGAAGATATCCATGTATCACACTTGGTGCCCAAGTATATACAACTATATGTACCCCTCTTCTTGTAACAAAAGTAAGAAACATAAGGAAAGAGTAAGTCAAAGAAAAACATTCAATAATAGAGAAAAGCTGCTACTACTACTTTGTGTCTCTCTCTTTCTCTCATTTTCTTCTTGTCATTTTATTTTACTACACATGCTTCATTTTATAACATCATCATTTAAATGAATCCATTTTCCCATTTGTTCTTTGGCCATCATCCAGTAGAAAAAAATGAATGTTTCTCAATTCAATTTAAGATTGAGTTTCTATTTAGTTTTAACATCTTATGTAGTTTTAAATTAACAATTACATATATAATTTTTAGGAATTTGCTATAAACCTAATATGTGGTTGTTATTTTTTTTAACTATCATTATAAAGGATAATTAGAAGGTTAAAGTTAGCTAAGCTAAGTATTTTTTTTTTCATATATATGAATTACAAATCAAAAAAGAGTTTGTTTGACAATCATCGTTATGTTTTGCTTATATCAAATTTAGTTAGATCTAACATATACTCATACATATGTTTTACCCCCAAGGCCTAGCTCGAGTGACAAAAGGTAGAGGATTTGTGGCTTAGGTCGCAGGTTCAAGCCCCACACCATGCAAAGCGAAGCCCAATATTAAAGTGGAGAAGGGTAGAGGGGCAGACCCATTATCCACAGAGTTTAGAAGGCTGTGATTGGTCGAAAGGGCGAGTAGCTGACGAATTTCTTGGTTATAAAATAAATATATTCTCATACAAAATTGAGAACAAAGACATAGAACATGATATATACTTTTAGCCATCAAATCAAAATCTAAAATTGAATTTAGAAAGAAAAAAAATCATTTTTTACCAGATAGAGGAGACAAACATTTGTTAATCCATATATGCTTTTGTACCCTTTTTGTTAGATGTGAACACTTGCAATGAATTATTATATTTGAATGAGAGTGTTTATACATATTAATATACAACAACAATAGCAACATACCCAGTGTAATCTCATAAGTAGGATTTGAAAAGCATAAAAATGTATGCGAATTTTTACTCCTACTTTGTGGGATAGAGACGTCATTTTTGGTATACCCTCGGCTCAAAAGACAAGTTCTTGAATAGGATTGCGGAAATGAAAAGAAGAAAATATATAGGAAAAAATCAAACATTTGTTAATCTTGCTACTAATTTTCCAAAATTTATTAGAAATTGTCTATAAATTAAAAAATAGGCACTTGCTAAATTTTACTATTAATATATAGATGAAACAAGAGCGAAAATTGGGAAACAAAATAAGATTTTGATTGAATCAAACTTACCATCATCCAATCAGAGTCCATCAATGTAAGAGAATAAAAAATAAAATTGGATTGAATAAAATGAGGAAGCAAATCAGTATCATTTCAATCACGTTTATATGTTTCTTCTTGGTTGTTAGTCTATTCTATTAAAAACTTGAATTGAGTGAAGTAGCAAAATAGCATAGCTTATCACCTATATTGGTTCAAATGTCTCCTTTTGGCCGCTTAGATATTATTTTCTAAAAGCTTGAAGTTAATATGAAGAAGTAAATCAGTCAAGTGTCTAGCATTTTATATGTGTACTCTTGGTTGTTGAGCTGTTTCTTGAAAACTAATTGGGAAATTTATTTAAAATAGGCATTATACATAAGGACACTCAAGTTAAACTTACCATTTAACTTGACCTCAATGGATATTTATGTCCTCTAACTTTGGAGGCCAAGTTAAAGGACTCTCTTATGTATTATGCCTATTTTAACTTCAAGCTTTTAGAAAATAATATCTAAGCGGCCAAGAGGAGACATTTGAATCAATATAAGTGATATGCTATGCTATTTTTCTACTTCGCTCAATTCGAGTTTTTAATAAAATAGATCAACAACCAAGAAGAAACATATAAACGTGATTGAAATGATACCGATTTGCTTCTTCATTTTATTCAATCCAATTTTGTTTTTTATTCTCTTACATTGATGGACTCTGATTGGATGGTGGTAAGTTTGATTCAATCAAAATCTTATTTTGTTTCCCCACTTTTTACCCTTGTTTCATCTATATATTGATAGTTCAATTTAGCAAGTGTCCTAGTTCTAAATTTATAGACCATTTCTAATAAATTTTGGAAGATTAGTAACAAGATTAACAAATGCTTGATTTTTTCCAATATATTTTCTCCTTTTTCCTTTTCACAACCCTGTTTTGCGAACTTCTCTTTTGAGTCAAAAGTTTACCAAAAATAACATCTATATTCGAAAAAGTAGGAGTAAAATCTACATACATCTTTATGCTTTTTAAACCCTACTTATGGGACTAGAGTAGGTATGTTGCTATTGTTTTTGTGTATTAATATGTATAAGACTCTCATTCAAATACAATAATTCATTGCAAGTGTTCACATATAACATAAAGGGTACAAAAAACATATACGGATTAAGAAATGTTTGACTCCTTCTTTATGTGGTAAAAATTGATTTTTTTCTAAATTCAATTTTAGATTTTGATTTGAAGGCTAAGAGTAGGTATCCATGGTTTATGTCTTTATTCACAATTTCATATGAATATATGTTAGATTTAAATGAAGTTTGATAAAAGCAAAGCATAACGATGATTGGCAAACAAAAAATCTTTTTTTTTTATCTATGATTCATATATATGAAAAGAAGTATGTGTCTTAGCTAACTTTAATCTTCTAATTAACTTTTATAATGATAGTTTAAAAAAATTACCAAAACCAGCCACACATTGACTTTTATAGCAAATTCCTAAAAGTTAACCCTAAAGTCCTTGACGTCTGATTTTCAATGAACCAACACACCAACAACATTATGCTTCCACTCCCTTGCTCCGAAAAATCTTCCTCTGGCGACACATATTTTAAGATTGGCATGGACGCCTTGCTCTCGGAAAACCTGAGTGATTAGCGATAAAAAGAACTTCAGAGAAGACGAGATGATTTTATGGTGGAGGATAGTGTGGAAGGAAGTTGGATCTACAACTAGGTTATGTTGATGTCGGGACTTGGTTCATGACTTAGTTCAAATTTTGGTGTTAAGACTATGTATTGCCATGTAATTGATGAAAAACTCGTCCCCCTCCCTTATATTCATCCCTCTATTTTTTTCTCTTGAATCTCAAAGCTATATTTTTCTCTCAAAGCTAAATTTGATAGCTACTGTTAGTTTTCGATCATTTTCAATTTATGAGATACAATATATACAATGATGATTGGGATATGTTATACGTATCTTCAACGGCATATGTGTATATAAGCCTAAGTATTTTCTTTTTCTGATTTCTATAATTTCATTTGTTTTCCAACTTTGGACTTGTCGAGAATTTAAACAATTGGCTGATCTTGCCTTTTGTATTTGATTTCATAGTATATGTTCAATATGGTCGAATCACAAAAGAAAAACAAAGAGGATGCCAAGAAGAATAAGAAATTTGAAGAACATAGGGAAGACAAATCAGGGAGGGCCATGAAAGTTCTTCCAAGAGGATATTACCTGACAAACCAAACCAAAAAACTTTTCATAGTACACAATTAATCAATTAATTTTACATTTTACACTTGAATTGTGTTGATTATTATTTTCCTAGTTCACTTTTAGAAATATGAGAATTAATTATTTTCTATTATGATATAATCTAAAACTTTTTTATAAAAAAAAAGATCTCACTCAAATAAAAGATTTGTCACCTGACATGACCCAACCTTTTAACTTTTTATAAATGAATGGTTAAAAGTATCTTCACTTAAATATATATAAATATATCAATCTTCAATTTATCTAGCTTAACTACCGTATATTATTCTCTATCAATTCAAATGTAATGTAAGTTAGAGACATACCATTGCTATTCCCGGCGAATAATCCAACTCGTGGGGACTCCAATAGCTCTGTCATCTTCAGCATTTTCCTTTGAAATCTGAGTAGTTTTTCGGCCATTTAATTGTTCCTACACTTCTGTAGTAGACTTTTTGCTTGAACTCGGGAGCCCTCCGAACATCCAAAAATGATTATCCGATTCTTTCTAGGCTTCCACGTACCCGATCAATTCCTTCAGCCATTGATAAATTATGTTATGCATGCTAGTGTAACCTACACCCGAGATGAGAGGATAAATATAAGTGAAGTTAGTTTTTTCATTATATCAACACTATATTATGTCAACTACGAAGAAAACACACAACATAGTGTAGCAACTAAGCAATGTTCTACCTTTGATATGTGATCGGAGAAAGGGGAAGGCATTTGCATTATAGTTATTTAAATTATGAAAGGAGAAGGCACAAAAAAAAAAAAGTCATGCTTTGTAACTACAAAAAAATTAATTCAAATTTAACTCTTCAAAAATACTATCTAGTGTGTATAAATCATAATAAAGTTAATGATCTTTTAAGGATCCAACACAAGTGCAACAATAATTTCGGAGGTTTTGAGTAACATATAAACAATGAAGATAAAATAATAACGATTGAGACCATAATTTCTCGTGTTTCCTTTGGATGATCAATAATAGATTACTATTTTAAGAGAGTAACAATAAGCAACAGTCTATATAAAACACAAACATGTGAAAGCCAAGACTAAAAATAATCACTTCAAGAAGCACATAAACATTAATCTACATCACAATAGTTCTTCATAACTAGTTTGTCATTTCATAGCAGACTAAGTCAATTGATTAAATAGTTCTTCACAAGCCTACAACTAGTCAAGGAGATGTACTTCAGAAAACAAAGTGTTTAAGAAACTCTAGCGAGTGAACTTTGATTTTAACTCTTTTAGCTAATTGCGCCACATGAGTTCATCTTAATCTGACACTTAACCACCTCCCTCCGTAATAACAACTCACGTCCAAGAAGTTACTTGACTTCTTGAAGTTAAGCATATTTCATTATGTGATTAGCTAATCATATTTCAAGCAATGGAGTAAAGCTCCTACCACATAAAAAAAATCAGCCCAAACCACCCACATTGCTACCCCTTCGTTCATATCTCCACTAGTGAATGTTATCTCTCTACAACTAGTTCATCAATGTAGGAACATTTAAACAATACAACAATGCTCCAACTTTGCTAAGAGAAAAAATAATTCACGAAAAACAAGTATGTAGCTAGAAATTCAGCAATTGCATCCTCTTTACTAGGACCACTACAGAGCACCTCTCAACCTTAACTTAAAGGTCTTTTACTAAATTTTTCCAGCTTCAAATTCATGACTACACCTACCAAACATCCATGATGTACTAGAAAATATGATTTCTATGAGGTTTAAAAGTTTATAAATACTGGTCCCATAGGACTAACCCAACTTTAACAAATGAAAAATTGCTTCGATCAGAATCAGACAGCTAAAGGCATCAGTAGTCCTCTTTGTTCCACCCTGGACTGTATAGTTACATTCTTTTATTATGTCACACGGATAGGTAGAAAAAATTCTATTATCCCCAACCCTTAACTTTATTCTTTTTGTTGACATCAATAAAGGGATGTCAATCTTTATTGATAAAAAAGTTCTCCTACAAGAGTCTTCAGTATTTCGATCCAAAAAGATGATTTTTTTTAAAATGATATTTTTGTAATAACCTGAATAAATGAGTTAAGCGAAAGAATAAATAAACGACAAATAGAAATATAACAAATGAATGCACGATATTTTATTTGAATTATTGAAGTTGAAGGGTTGTGATTGCACGTCAGCATCCTATAACTAAATTCTGAAAAGGGCAAGAAGGGCATGATCAATTAGGTAGTTTGCTCACCTTCTTCAATTTTCACTTAGCTCTTCTTCTTCTAATATAGGTTACGAGTTCATCTCATCTACGAAGATTTTTTATTCCAATTATTACCATTCTGTAGCAACAATTTTCTATTTTATAATAGAATTCAATTTTTGCTTGATACAAACTCGAGAAAATTCTCAAAAACTTGTTGAGTTCCATGTAATTAGTTTAATTTTTGAGTTTAAATAGGTGAATCATAACAGAAATGTAAACCCTAATACATGAACAATGAACCAACTAAAAAAGAATCAATACTATAATACGAAAAAATAAATGGTAATACAAATTACCCTCCGATAGTCCATATCATAGTCCTCATCTGCCGTTGTTGCGTCCTCCTCCAACTTTCAGAAGAAAATACGGAACTTTCTAGAGAAACTGTTTTTACTCTCAACTTTTATTTAAAAATTGAACTCCCAACAAAAATCAAACTCCCCAAACACCCTAGCATGGAAGCAAACATCTTCTATCAGCAGCTGCAGGGGAATAGCAGTATCCCCGACAGACATGGTGAAGTATTCAAATGTAGCAGAGAACCCAATCAAATCTTGCAAAGCTAGGGATTTGGATCACAGAGCTCATTCAGTAAGATCCCTAATTTTTGGAAGTATAATTTCAAAATTTTGTGCTTTTTGAAATTTTGTGCTATTTCAAACATTTCTTCATAGGATTTTGTGTTTTTCTGTAATTTTACTATTTCCGAGCTTAAATTGGGGTTATGCTTTTTGAAGCATGTTTATGAGGAAATTTTGGATTTCTAAAAAAAAAAAAACTCTTTTATCGAGTGCATTGTCCATTTTATGTTACTTATATCACATATATGTAATACCTGCATTATATATAATTTATTTTTTAACCTAGGTATTTATAACTTTTTCCTTAAGTCCATTAACATTATAAGTAAAGTAATATTTTTATGAATTTTTCACAAAATTTAATATTATTTTTATGACCATTATTTCAATATAATATGTATTAAATGTATGTATGCATATATTTTTGTCTCTCCACTCTCGTACTCCTTGTGTTTCATATTATTTGGTCCTTCTTAATACGACACCACTTAAAAATTTAATTAGAAGTGTATTTTACTAAACTAACAATATTAATAATGTTTTTAAACTTTAGATTTGACTACTACTATATTATGATGTTACTTATACTAAGGATAAAAGTTTTAAAAATTCTTTTGATTTCATAAACAAGTAAATTGAAAAAACTATTTTTCGAATGAGGGTCAAGTAATATAAACGGTGAGGGTATTCTCTATTTTCTATACAAATAAACAAGTTTTAATTGGCATTAATAGAGTATTACATAAATTATAGTTTAAATAATTTAAAATCTAAATAAATACAATCTTTAAAATTTTACCTTATTTAAATTAATTATTTTGTATTTCCTACATCAAAATATATTTGTATAGTATGATTCTGTGTTATTTTCACTTGTATAAATAAATATTAGAGTTTTGATTATTATTATTATTATTATTATTATTATTATTATTATTATTATTATTATTATTAATAATAATAATAATAATAATAATAATATAATTAATTTTCTTATTATGATAATGTGCTTCAGTATAGAACATCATTAGCTTATATACTTAATTAGTATTCTCACTTTTTTGTTCAAAAGATAATGTTTACGCTTTTATGAAAAATTTGTTACATATCCAAAAAAATGAAAATATCATAACTTTTAATGAAGTAAAAAAAATGATAATGAAAGAGTATAATAGACATTTTAAAAGTTTAATTAGAATAAAGGGAAAGTTTGATTATTGTTCAAAATTGAGGGGGAAATTTGATTTTAAAAGCAAAGTTAAGGGGTGAAAATAATTTAGGATAAGGTACAAGTACCCCCTAAATTACCCATTATTTTTGTAATTTTGTACATCTTTTTGGCTTACGTGGCATCCAAATATCTCACAGGCGCCTCAACTACGTGGAGTCATGGGGTGTGCCATGTAAGCCAAAAGGTGTACAAAATTACAAAAAAAAAAATGAGTTCAAGAAAGTAATAGGACCTTAGTATAGTTAAGGTGTATCTCTGAAATTTTGATCATAGTCTAGAAATACTTATGCGTTATCCCAAATAAATTTTACCCTAACTTCAAGAGAGCCAAAGCATAAATAGAATGAGTAATGACCTCCATCATGATGACTATTTGTAGTTTCAATCTTTCAAGTATTAGCTTAAAGGAGTTTTCTAATATTTAATGAATGAAATTAGTGAAAGTTCTAAAATATTTTCATAGAGAATATTCTTTAATTAGTCATAGCTCAAAAGAACAAAAAGATGACCTTGTAATTAGAACCTAACTATGTATAGTCAATCCTCTAGTTTAGGATGCATTTTAGTCAATGAAAAATAAATATTGATTACAATATCTCAGGTAAATAAATAGAAAACACAACATATTAAAGAAAATATGTTTAAATTTATTATTCCACACACAATAAACAAAGAAATATATAAATATTATACAATTAAGAAAATATCACATACATATCTGAAAAACAAGGATAAAGGGAAAATTAGCAAATTAGTCAAGATTCCTAACATAATTATTAAAAATATCTATATTTTAAAATAATTATTTAAAATGTCAATATGTCAATATTTTAGAAAATAAATTGTATCCTGATATAATTAATTTTCTTTCCTTTTATTTCTCAAATCAGGCCCACATTGGACCAATTTTTACTCCACTATCCGATTAAAGAGAAAAAAATATTCCCATTACCTACCTATCCCTCTTTCTAGGTTTTAACCCAAGTCAACACTTTTTCTCTCTTCCTCTTTTCACCATTGTTGTCTCATTCATTGTTCAAGAAAAATTAACTCTTCAATTTACCCACAATTTGTTCAAGAAATCTCTCAATTGATAAAGGTAATTTCAAAGTCACCAAATATTTTGTGAGATTTCTTGTGATTTTGTTTTCATATTCACCAAGTATTTTGTATTTCGAATTTTATGTCCTTTTTTCAATTTTTTGTGAGTTTGTTTTCATATTTACCAAGTATTTTGTGAGATTTCCTTCTTTTATGTTTTTTAGATTTTTCGTCTTTTATACAATATTGTTCCATTTTTTTGTGATTTTTTTTATATTTGAGATTCAGTAGATTGTAGTAATCTACATTAGCATTCATGCATATATTTTTGATTTTTTATGTAGTTGTAGTTAATTTTGTGTTTTGATGTTTATTTTTGATTGAATTATAAGTTGAATGTACATAAACAAGATTTGTATTTTTGGTATGTTGTTCTGTTTTTGTATCTAACCCAAAGTTGTATTCATAATGTGTATCATGTTGTCCCCTAACACAGATTTGTATATATTTTTTGAAATTGTATTTATTTTTCATGATTATCACCCCAAGAGTTTTTTGGTAAATATGAATTTTGTAAATTTTGCAAATATGAATTTATAAATTAGGTACATTATGTATGTGTGGTTGGTGACGAAGAATATTGTATTCTATTAGCTCAAGTATCTATCCTGAATAAGTTGTATACATATATTACGTAGTTGTATAATATATTGTATTCTATTAGCTCCTTTGTGTATCCCAATTTAATTTTATCCATTATATGAAATATATTAGATCCATTATGTCTCATATTTATATATCATTTAGCAGATTGTATTCTTTATTTTTGTATATTAGTATGTTTTTAAATATTATTATTTTTTTGTATTAATATGTTCTCTGATTCATATCCATATATCAGAATGCATTTGTATAAAAGTAATTTTGTATCCATTATGTCCATCCTATGAAATATATTATATCCATTATGTCCCATGTTTGTTTATCCTCTCTCCAGTTTGTATATTATTATGCTTTCAGAATGACGTCGGAGCTATAAGTGATAATGAGGCACCTCCGTGGCATAGCAGGACTTACATAGCTCGTGAGGATAGTGAAACAATTCAAATAGAATAGTCATTGTTTATTTTTCAAATTGTCAATCTTTTTTGTTGCTAAATACTTTTAGTTAATATACAGTTTTTGTAGCATTTTATTCTGTTAAGGAACCCTTCTAATGTTATAAAGTTTTGGTTTATCGTTGTAAAAAGTTTGAAAGTTTTGGTTCATAATTATAATGTTATGAAGTTTTGTGGTTTACCTTTAGACACCTTTGAAATACACTGTTAACTCAAAATACAAGTTATAAATGACCAAAATACAGTCTATTTATGTATATATTATACATGCATTAATCATAACTGTATTAGGAAAATAAATTTTGTATTTTATTTGATTAAAGAAATACAATTGTGATAAATACATAATATATAAAATTGCGACAACTGCATAATAAGAAGGAAATACAAACTTATTGGTATTCATCTTGCATTTGAAATTGAAAATGAGATTGAAATACAACCTGAGATCGAAAATTATTTTTGAAATTTTTAAGAAGAATGGAGAAAGATGTTTGAAAGAACAATGGATGTAGGCGCACTTTGTATTTCTCCTTTGAATACGTAATTGGTGATAAATTTAAAATATTTTACCTTTTTTGAAATATTTTGTCCCATGATTTTCTCAATTTTGTTGTTAAATATTACATTCTTTCAAATTAAACAAAATAAAAAAATATATAACTCAGCCCTTAACAAACTAAAATATTGACATTTTAAATAAATATTGAAACAATGGCTAAGGGGTCCCATTAGAAGCTAAAATATTGCTATTTTGAAAAAATTTCCTAAAAAGTACCACTATTTTCTTTAGTGAGTAGGTGGACTTTTGTTCCTTTTCTAACAAGAGATTGACTATCAACAATCATATGGAAAAAAAAAATCTAATTGCAGTATCATTAGATATTTATTACCACTTGAAAAAGTTCTAGAACTAACTAGGTAGATCCGTAGATGTGTTAGGATAAAGAATTAAATTTAGATTTAACTTATATCTACTACTCAGAAAAAAGCAAATTGTGAGTCCAAATTATCTATTTTATAAGGAAAAAAAAAAGTCCACCACCTAATCCACTCATTTTTAAATGATATCTAGTTCTCCTAGCAATTTTTAATTTTTTTAGGGTATCTTCCTTTTAATTAGTGGCAAATGGTGGTCATTGAGTATAACTATAATCTTTCATATATTATTTTATCGTTATTGAGTATAACTATGATCGTTTTGTGTTTATTGTGCGTGTTTTTATGTAGGAATGATGTTCGAGGTAATGAATACTATTGGAGATAATATTGATGCTTTGGACCTTCAAAATTTGAGTACAAGTCTAAGAAATTCAACCAAGATGGAGTTCGAGGGTCAAAGACCAAGTGTACATAAAGGAAGAAAATCGAGGACGAACATTAACATAGTGCGTGCAACGAGCCAGCTTAACGGCTCATGCCACTTCTATTGTGGATGGAGAGGTGTCATGATCCAAAAAATTAACACTGGGTAAGTAAGTCAATTCTTCACTAACACATAAACTTTATATAAATAAATTCAGAAGAAATAAATCATAAAGTAATTAGTTTTAAAATTCAAAGCCTTTCAATAGATAAAAATATGAAAAGCAAACTTTTTCAAAATTTAGTGTCACTAGTACAAAACTATTAAAATTAAAATGCACAATTGTTTGTAACATACAACTTTCTAGGAGATCAAATAAAGAAAGATAAAATGATAGAAGAAACTAGACTTCACTCCGAATGTTGGTATCTCACCAAAGCTTCGAGTAGATACAACCTTGAACGAGTCAGAATCAATGTAGACTACGAGTATCAAGATCTACATAAAAAAAGATACATCACAAGTAATAAATCATTAACACTTTCCTCAATATCATTTATAGTAAATCATTAAGAACCATTTCCTATCGAATATAAATAATTTATTTCAAATATCGTTTGTGTGATCTATGAGAATGGAAGTGTATACATGATCACAGTAATGAAATTTCTAATGCATGCAAGTATATGAGAATGACTTTCTCTCCATACATATTGTAGGCTACAAGCCTCCTCAAATAACAAATATACTTTTAAATCATGTCCTTAGGCCACACTTCATCAATTTAAGCATATTTCTTTCAATACGAGCCTATCTTGTCATAATAATATCCTATAGACGATAACAGACATTGTTATTGAAAGGTAGCATTGTTATTTTACTTAATGTAGTGAGCAGCAACAAAAATATAAGGATGTTGGTGTTGGAGAAATATAATAGATGGGGAATTATAATATCAAAATAATAATATAAGAATTTAGGATAAATACTACTACAATAATATTCTTAAGTAATATATATATGTATATATATATATATATATATATATATATATATAGTGTGAAATATTTCCCCAGGATTAAACAAGCCTTTTCTAAATTAATTAGAGGATATAGGAATCAACAAAATATAAATAATACCAAAGAAAGCAAGTCGGAAGAGGATATTTGAAATTGGCTAGGTCTTACATCTTCACATGGTTGTCTCAAATTAATTTAAAATATCCAACAGTTGGGTGAAGTGAGGAAGATTTTGTTAAGTCTATGATAGTACTGAGAAGTACGTTGTGTTGAATAAAGTGTTCAGTTATCGAAGATTTTTCTTAATAAGAGAGTACATCCAAGAGGTAAGGCCGAGAGAGGCCATGAGACGTTAACAAGAGATGATGTGAGGATGTACAATTAGTATGAAGTGAGGGCGCCAAAATGGTGTTTTTGAAAAGGGGAGAGAGAATCTCAAGACCCCGTTATTTATAAAGAGTACCTGAGATACATATATCAAACGTAAGCGGAGCATAAACAATACCCCATGTTCATTGATTGGAAGGAAATAGTCAAATGTTGGTGAAGATCGACAATATTCCACATTTTTTGTCATAAAAAGGATGCTCGATAAAGGCGGAGTTTTTGAGTAATACTCTACCTTTGTCGACTAGAAAAAAAATACATGTTGAGGGGGAGGTTTGTAATGACCTATGAATTCACACTCTTTTTATTCATGATTTGCCTACGTGTATACCTTGTTTTAAGGATAATCTAGCTTAATACTCTTGATCTATAATTATTTAAATATTTTGGCTCTTATGTAAGGTGTTTTGCACATTATAGAAAAAAACACAAAAATTAACTATGGAGAAAAGGAGGCCTAAAAATTAAATCCCCAATTATTTTGATTCTTCAGCCAAATCCCAAGTGAAGCAGAGGAGCTCGCCTTGCGAGTCCCAAAGCAAGGTAGTGATCGTCGCAAGGCAAAAATGGAGCCCTCGCGAGGCAAGGCAGAACACATCTAGAAGCTAGTATTAGTCTAGTCTGAGTTGAAGGGCCTTTTCAGGTGTTTTAAGCTTATAAATACCTAAATTTAGTCATTTGTAGTGAGTATTGGATGCAAAGAAGAAACAAAGCATGAGTGGAGACTAAACTTTCCAAGGTTTACTTATTTATTTTTATAGTTAGATTTATTTCTTGTTCTTACATTGAATTCTAACTTGTGTAATAAGATTGTGAGGAACTAAAAGTCCTCTTTCTAGGGTTATGGTCATTGTATGAACATTCTCATCTTAATTATTGATTGTTTAGCATAATTTACCATAAATATTTTGTTCTTATAATCTTATACTCGACTATTCCATTGTTTAACCAATAGGATAAATGGATAATTGCTAGTGAAACTGGACACGAAAAAGTTAGGAATAAAATGTTGTATTCGAATGCAGATGAACTAGCGACTAGGACGAAAAACATACCTAGTTTTCCTTGCTTGGATAAAGTACAAAAATATATAAATGCATTTGAAATGGTTTACCATATTCCTTCTCAATGATATAGGTGTGAGATAAATCTGGTGGAGTGATTATACCGCTCGAAAGACCATAATCATATTATCAACCTTGTGATTCAATATTTCAATAGATATCTTAATTATGCTTAGCAACATTAATTAGATATGGCTCGATTAGCAAGCTCCATAGCCTTAGGTTTTATCATCTCAGTGAACAACCTCTAGATATTTACTTTTGTATTACCCTCTTGCTTTAGTATAAGTAGTAGTTTAATCAACAACCTTACATGCATCAATATTAGATAGCTTGAGTAAATAATTAGAACCAATTATTTGGTAAATATTTAATATATCACAGTCTTTATAGGTTCGTCATCCATCACTTTGAGTGACTTTATTACATGTACGAGTGCATATTCTTGAGTGCCCTATAAGAAGAAACACTTTGATAATATTACATGCACGTTTGATTAGAAAGTTGTCGTTCGTAAGTGGAACTTTAACAATACTTCACATTTGTTGACTTGAAAAGGATGTCAGACAAACGCGAAGCGTTGACAATACTCCACTTTCAATACCTTGAAAAAGACGTTGAATGAGGGTAGAGTTTTGACAATGTTCTGCATTTGGGAAAGGAGATTCAAATGTTGATGAAGCGTCAATATTAGTTCAATTTTGTTGACTTGAAAAAGATTTTGGATGAAAGTAGAGCTTTGACAATACTCTGCATCCATCAACGGAATTGAGAGGATGTCAATCCAGTTGTGTACAGAATTCATTGACATAAGAGTCGTGTCTTAAATGCAGTTTTAATATCAAGAATTGTCTTGTTTAGGGCTATGCAATATGACCTATTTTTTTAAAGTAGCAGTATTTTCCTAGATTCTAGAGTGAGATTTAATAACTGCGAGAAGGTGTGTAGTAATACTAAACGTGCTAAATCTGAAACTAAGGAGTTTGTCAGAAGTGAGGAGAAATACAATACACTTCATCACATATTTTAGTGTGTATTTATAGGGAAAAAAAATACATGATAGGAAGTCCAATGACAATATAAAAAAAAGTAGTCACATGTAGTGTCTTTTAAGCAAATAAAGAACGCAAGTTTCGATTTGGCTTGTGTTCTTTCAAACAAAGCAGTGTAGTAAATTCTATAGCTAGAGCTAATAGAAGGTAAACAAACATCCCCCAAAAATTAATCTTTAATTAAGTCTTGCTAAGGTCAAAGTTTAAGTCTAATTCTACTAAAGTCGTCACACTGTTGCACCATATTTCAAACTGATCAAAATAGTTCACAAGTTAATGATTGTGTACCTCTGATTTTGAAAATGCTTAGAGTCTTCATCTAATATTTAGGAAAGATAAGAACAAATAGTTTTTTGCAAGTGTGAACTCTGTTTTGATCTTCGAAAAAGGGTAGATTCTGAGTAAGAATTTTATTTAGGGAAAATTACGTGGATAAGAAAACATATACTAGTTAATTAGTTAACATAGTTACAGTTTGTCTTAATTACAATTTACGGCCTACTTTTAGCTATAGTTACACGGCTCAATTTTTTAGTTTTGTATATTTCGCACGTTTGTATAATTCGAAATTTGTATAATATAATTTTTATAACTTTTGTATAATGTAATTTTGTATAATATAATTTATATAACTGTTTAAAGTTCAGATGTTTGTGTTTGTATAAATTCGTTAGTTCAAGTTTATACAAAAATAACTGAATTATACAAATGTACCCGCGAATTATACAAACTCACCCGCGAATTATACAAACTCACCCGCGAATTATACAAACGAGACAACTTAAATTGTAGATACAACCCGTAAATATGTAAATTATAGCTATGGAGTGTAATTAAGTTTATTATAGTGGCTATTTGCGAAAGTTTCCCTTTTATTTATTTCGAAGAAAAGGTGTTAATCATCCTTCGGAGCCTATCCAAAGATAGTCCTTAAAATCTTTAGAAAATAAATAGGGATATTTTTGTTCATTATTTGTTAGAAAATGAAGATGTGAAGAGATTTTATTAATTTTGAAAGAAAAAAAAAGAAATATATAAGGTGCAAAAAATTATACACCTACGATATACAAAAGTTTTAGTAGCCATATATAGTTATTACAAAAGTATGCGGAAAATTATGATTTTATTTGTAAAAACATAGATGGATGAAAGTGTTATATGTAAATATAATTTAGTATTAATTTAAATATTAAATTAATATAGTACCATAGATATATAAAACAATATAAAAATATGTAGAGTATAAATATACCTTGTATATAGCGGCATATAAATGTATATACCTCATACTTGGGCTTGCTAAAAATCTGAAATGGACCCACTAAAAACACTTAGGACGAAGCCCCTTTACAATTTGGGCCATGGAGTTAGGCATCAAAACGGATAATTTTTTGCCCATTTATGGGCGAACTATATCTACAATCTTTTAACACTGTCATCCTTGTTAACTCTAAATCCATCCAAAATAATGTTACATAAACTTTAAAGGTAGTTTGCCTACTACAATTCTTTTTATTAACTCTTCACGTGAATCTATATCTATTTCTTCCTCACATGAAGCTGTCTCTTTCTTCAACAATAAATACTCCCTCCGTTCCTTCTTATATGTCATCATTTTCTATAAATGGTTGAACCATAATACTTGTCATTTCCTAAAATCAATGCATAAATTACCATATTCTTCCTATTATACCCTTGATAGAGTAGTTAATTAGTCTTGAAAATATATAATTTGACCAACCTAGAAAAACTAATAAGTAATCAATATTCATTGGAGTACTTCATACATTGATTAATTACTCTCTCCATTCACTATTCTATAAAATCTGATTTTGAAAATAAACTCAAAAATTTAAATAGTCATCCAAATGCATTTTAATTTTTGAAATCTAGCATATTCATTATTTATTGAAAAGTTGACTTAAGAAAACATTAAATAACGATAGAAGGGTAAAATTACTTGATTTCTTAATGCAAGTGCAATCTAAAAAGGTGACATATAAAAAGGAACGGAGGGAGTATGTGTTATTCACTCCTCATTTTCTCATTCACTTTTATTTTTTTATACTTTCTATTTTTAATTTTTGAAATTTAATTGTAACACCCCGGAAAATTTTGAGCTAAGACTCGAACCATCCTTCGTTGTGAGTAGGATTTTACCGAGAAATTTAAAATTTCTTAAGTGTTAAGGTCACTAGATGTAGCACCTTGAGTTCCAAAAAGGACTAAATTGGAAATAGCAAAATCTGAAATTTTGCAAGTTATGCTTAAGTTATGAGTTTTGGGTCAACTTCAAACGACCATAACTCTCAGTACAGGATAAGTTAGGTGGGCTACAAGATAGCTAATGAAAGGTCTTTGAATTATATTTCTAACGCCACCGAGTTTGCTAAGTTTCGAGGTTGGATAATTGAGATATGCCATTTTGAAGTCAAGCTGTCCAGTTAAAGAAAGTTACCCGAAAATAGTAAGGGGTATTTTGGTCTTTTCCTTACCCAATCAGATTTAATTCATCTTTAGTAAGGTTTTAAGGGTCTAATCCTATTAGGTTCAGTTTTATAATCTTAATATACGCCTAGGGTTTTAGTTGAGAGTTCAAGAAGAGAAAAGAAGAGAAAAGAGGAGAAAAAAGGAAAGGATTAAGGCGTTCGTCGAGGTTCTTGAGTTTTGTTGCGGATTTTCGCCATGGGTTTGATCCCTAAGAGGTATGTAAGCTTCCATGTGTTGGATTTGTTCACCCACATGCCAATCATGAGTTTCTTTTGCGAATATAGATCCATAAATATTGAGTAATTTAATTTCTTGATGAGTTCTTGATAAGTGTTCTTGAAGTTTCCTTATCGATTAAGTTTTGATTTAAGATTCTACTTGGGTCAATTTCAAACGACCATATCTCTTAGAATATAAAGAATTACGTGAGCCAAAGCCTATCCAGTTAAAGGTATTTGAATCTACTGTCACGACCCGAGCCTACACCCTGGACGTGGCCGGCACTCGAGAACTATTGTTGGTCCCCAAGCGAACCCTCATCCTGGCTGACTATAAGAGGAAGACTAACTCAAGCATACAAAAGCTTAAGAACTGAATAAAAAGAATATATTCAACTCGCCATAAAATAGGCAACTTAAATCTTTAAAACATTTAACAAAATAAATGAACAGACTTCTGAAACTCTACTGTCTATCTATGAAGTCTCTAACTGACAAAGATAGAAGTCGGGACAAGACCCACGACATCCTAACAACTGATATAACTGAAAGTAAAAGTGGAACCCTCCGGAAGCAAGGAGGCTCACCATAGCTAACTCGAACTCGATGTGGTAACAATGAAGCTCATGTTGATGACCCTGAATACCTGTATCTGCATCATGAAATGATGCAGGCCGAATGGCTCAGTACGTGGAATGTACGAGCATGTAAGGGGAATTCTAAAGCATAAGCATAAGCTTGAACTTGATAAAAAGGAAACATACTTACCTCCTCTCAACTCACTCAACTAAACTCATCTCAAGAATAAGAAACATAGTTCAACTCAATG
>JAJONR010005830.1:0-32539 GCA_029582245.1 Solanum etuberosum | reverse complement strand
TTAAAGCATTTGCAAAAGACTTTTTAAAATAGAGTTCATGCCGAATTATGGACGTGAACGACTCAATTCAAGGTTTTCAATAACCATAGATAGAACTCAATACTTGGAACTCAAGAACTTCAATGATACTACTCATTTCAAGAATGCTCAACTCGGAGGGTTCATGCGGAATTATGGGCATGAACTACTCAACTCAAGGACTCAATGATACCTCCCATCTCAAGACTGCTCGACTCATAGGGTTCATGCGGAATTATGGGCATGAACTACTCAACTCAAGGACCTTCATGGGTACATGTAGTAGCCCCATGATTAGGAATATAATTCCAAAATGATTAGGAACTCAATACTCAAGACTTAGAACTTAAAGATACTACTCCTCTCAAAGATACTCAACTGATGGAGTTCATGCAGAATTTATGGGCATGAACGACTCGACTCAAGGGTCTAAATAACAATATGGAACTCAGGTATATGACTTTTCTCATTCTCATACTTACTTCCTCAAAACTTAGCTCAAATCGACAGTTGATCTCAAAGGATTCACAATTGAAGTCAAAGACTTTCTTGAACTCTACTCTTAACTCTTTCTGGAATTTGAATTATGAATTCAAGAGTTATGATTCATGATATGAAGGATCTCAATAACAATGTAACAATTCGATAATTAGGAATAGAAATTTTAAAAGAAACACGAACGCAAGAACTCAAAATCAACTTATCTCAACAATACTCAAATCTAGGGATAGAATCCTAGATTAGTCTTTTACTGATCTAAGAGTAGATGTAGGGCATGAGGATGAACTAGTCCAACACTATGATAGCCTTACATACCTGGAAGAACAAGGTTCTTGAAGAATCTTGAAGAACTTGATTAGGAGCCTTGAAACCCTAGCTTGAAGGTAAACGATCAAGAAAACCTTTCTTGAGATTCTTGAATTAGTTTCTAGAAATCTCTATGACCAAGAATTATGATTTTCATTAGTGATTCATAATTGTATGGAGGAATTTGAGTTGAAAAGAATGAAATTATTTGAGAAAGACTTACCTTGAAGAAGAATCTTGAAAAAGATTGAAAAAATCTTGAATGAAGTCTTCTACTTTGATTTTTCCTTAGGGTTTTGCCCTAGGGTTTGAAAGTGAAGAGAATGATGGATTAAAAGATAAAAATCTGATTGTTTTGAGCCTTTTATTAGTCAAGAAATTCGTTTAGGGTTTTCTTGGAGGTAAAAAAAAAAAAACAGCCCCTTTTAATGTTTTTCCGTCGGCTAATTCGTAACAACACTGTATAGGTTGCTAAAATAGTCATAACTTTTTACTCAGAAATTAGATTGACGCGAAATTGGTGGCGTTGGAAAGTAGATTCAAATACCTTTAACTGAATAGGTTATGACTCACATAACTCTTTATATTTTAAGAGATATCGTCGTTTGAAGTTGACCCAAGTAGAATCTTACATCAAAACTTAATCGATAAGGAAACTTCAAGAACACTTATTAAGAACTCATCAAGAAATTAAATTGCTTAATATTTATGAATAGATTCGCAAAAGAAACTCATGATTCGCGTTTGGGAGAACAAACTCAACACTATGGAAGCTTACATACCTCAAAGAACTAGGTTCTTGGCAAAATCTTGAATTTCTTGAACGAACGCTTGAAACTTTGAACTTTTCCTCCTCTTGAATCTTCTCTCTAAAACCCTAAACGCTTTTGGGGATGAATGAAACTAATTCTAATCAGTTTAGACTCCTAAAACCTTACTAAAAATGCTTAAATTTAATTGGGTAAGGAAAAGACCAAAATACCCCTCATATTTTCGGGTAACTTTCCTTAATTGGACCGGCCGACTTCAAAAGGGGATATCTCACTCATCCGAACTTGAAACTTAGCAAACTTGGTGGCATTAGAAATATAATTCAAAGACCTTTCATTAGCTATCTTGTAGCCCACATAATTCATCATGTACTAAGAGTTATGGTCATTTGAAGTTGACCCAAAACTCATAACTTAAGCATAACTTACAAAATTTCAGATTTTGCTATTCCAATTTAGTTCTTTTTGGAACTCAAGGTGCTACATCTAGTGACCTGAACACTCAATTTTTTTTTATTCCTCGGTAAAATCCTACTCACAACGAAGGATGGTTCGAATCTTAGCTCAAATTTTTTTCTGGGGTGTTACAAAGGCATTGCCAACGTCAACATTTAAAAAGCTAAGATATAAGATTGGAATGCGTCGTCTTCAAGATATCAAATAAATTTTTCATCAGGGGGAGTAAAATACGCGTTGTACTCTTTTTCCCTTAGCCAAGGTTTTGTCCCATTGGGTTTTTTTTGGTAAGGTTTTTAATGAGGCAGCATTCAAGGCGTATTACAAGATGTGTGTACTCTTTTTCCTTCACTAGGCTTTTTCCCACTGGATTTTTCCTAGTAAGATTTTAACGAGGCACATTATCTATTAACATCCAAGGGGGAGTGTTATAAAACCATTGAATTGTGGATGCTTCTTTTCATCAACAACCTAACGTAATGAACCTATTTAATGTAAATCTTAATGTTGTACTAACGTATTTGGTTAAAGGATGTAAACGGATGTTTTCTAAATCCTATAAAAGAGTATCCTTTACCTTTGTGAAATACACAATTGAAGAGATTAAAATAAGACTCTACTTTATACCTTCCATCACCATTTTGTCTCCCTTTATTTTTTAAGTATTCTTGTATTTTCCTCTAGTTTTACAACAAAAAAGAAATAAAAGTTAATGATGCGGTGCCTATGTGGTTATGGTGTGGCGCTTACGTGGCTATGATGTGGCGGGTGAGAGTGGTGTTACAGTCTCAGGGTGGAAAAAATTACTTCAAAGATGTTAAGGGGGGTATTTAAACACCCTTGTAGTTTAAGTGCTAAAGTAAGTTGTGCTGTCAAGTTCACGTGGGTTTTATGTGTTTTCTCAACACAAAATAATACTTTTTTGACTAAAAGTCATGAAATTTGTCCAATTGATTTGCTCCATTCTCTTATGTAAATGTGGTAGCAGAACATAATGTGTCTAAAAATGACAAGTAGTTAAATGTATGAATATGTGTGGTAAAATGTTAATGATCATCATTGTGGTAATTAAAAGGAAGAACATTATGGGTTCTTAAGATGGTCCTTCAAATGTGAAGGTAATTTTTGGCCATCAAAGTGTTATGAAAGGTTATTGGGCACGTTATTATTGGTGCAACCCAATTTGAAAGTTTTATAAATCCTCCATCAAAATAAAGAAATACAAAGTGGTAGAACATTTAGTACTTTTAAAGTGATATTGAGGTGGGTCCAATAAATTTGATAATGTCAAAGTATGACAATGAGTTTCTAATAAAAACTTATGGAACATGTGCAAATGGTTATGGTCATGTTCATCTATGGTTGGATAAATGTCACATCTCACCTCTACAGGAGGTTTGAGAGATTGAAAAGAAATATTTTGACATAAATGGTCATTTTGATCATATGCTTTGAGTACTACACAAATATTGTAGTATGTTTTATTGTGAACTATTGGAGGACAAAAGAAAGAAATAATTCTTTTCTATGAAGATTGTGGCCATGACCAAAATAAATATTGTTGTGTGGCAACACAAATTTGTCATTGGTTGTCAAGAAACAAGTCTTGCATGTAATAATTTTTACCATGACAATAACAATATATTTTTTTCCTTGAAGGAGATGGTCACCATAAGAATGGTGTTGTGAAATTTGTGGTAGTACACAAAATTAATTGAGAGTTTCGGAAGGGCTAATTTGTTACTATTCGGATAAATGAAATTGTTCATAATATTGGGGTTGTAGTAAGTCTCAAAATAAACTTTTTAAGTTTCGGAGGAATTGAAAAGAAAAAAATTATTATATTGAGACTATAAATTATTGGAAGATTTAATTCTTTAGATTCCTACAATCGAAGTGGGTTATAAATATTTACGTATAAGATTACCCATTTTTTCCTCTTGTTTGTTGTTTACAAATATGGGCATGATGATGAAATCACATGCAAAAGTAAACTAGAAGTTTACTAGAATAAATATCAGTTGGCATAAGCGGTTGGTCATTTCGGTTTAAATGTGATGCAGAAGAAATTGAGAATTCACGTGGCTATATGTTGAAGAAATAAAAGATTCTTCAAGAATTCTCTTTGTGTTGCTTGTTCTCATGACAAAATGATCATTGTACCAGCTAAGGTTGAGATTGTATCCCCGGAAATTATTTGGAACATATAAAAAGGTGAATATGGGCCTGTTCACCTGCCATGTGAACCGCTTACTATTATGATTTAATAGATGCATCTATGATATGGTCACATGTGTGTTTGTTATCAACTTACAAATTGGTTTTTTTGTAAGGTTGTTTGCTCGTTAAATTAAGAGCACAGTTCCAAACTATAAAATTATGTTGATAATGCTGGTTGGTTTAACAGAAATTGTATGCCTCCAAATATAGCTAAATCATTGATTATGAGAACAACACTCTCAGATAAAATTTGGTACTAGATGTGTTTATTTAACATGTACACATCAAGCCAACAAGGTTCTCCCTTCACAACTAGTTCAGGGTCAGGAACAAAATGATTTCCATCTAAAAATTTGATGTGTGCACATATGATTTTATTGCTCCATCATGCTCTGACAAAATAAAACCAAAACTCCTTTACCTGTCAAAAATAAATATAGAAAAAAAAAAGAAAACAAAAACCAATTCACTCAAACACCAAATGGTACAGTAAAGAAAAAAGCAATTGAGCAATTCCAGCTGAACAAAGCCACAATTCAGCACACAACAGAGCAAAAGTATCAGTTTCAACTTTCAACAGTTGAAAAGTTAACTTAAAAGCTACTCAGGTAATTTTTTATTGTTTTTTCCTACAAAACAAGTTCAATTCTTTCCCTTAATCTTTGAAATTGTTGTGTTCTGCATTGCAATATTCTTGATAGTTGATACTGTCTTCATTCAGGGGAAAATAGACGTCCATAAACATTGAAATGTAGCACCTGCAACATCCATGCTGTTTCGTGGTCATCCTACAAAGACATATACAGAAGTTTACAATCATACACATGAAGTTGTGACAGTAGTTGAAAAGATCTATCAAATTTAAGGTCTTCTAAGAAGAAGATGAACTCACACGAAGAATGTCCTCAAAGGTGTTGTCAAATAGCTGAGGAGGAACTTGGCTTATGAATGCCTCAGATGGCCTGCATTGTGAAGGTTGATCAAACAATAAATCCAAGAGAGATATAGATGATACTTATAAAGAAAATCACAATTATACATAAAACTTGAGCAGTAAGGACGAGAATGTTTACCCGATGAACTTGAATACTTCTGAAAGACTAAGAAAACATTGTATCACATACATTAGATGCAGCAAACAAGGTTTTTCAGTAAGTTTCTGTACCACTCGGTACAGGACCTGTACTATCGAGTAGAAGCGTTCAGGTGTAGCACAACAATAGGACATTCCCTTCTCTTGCATCAGAATTTTCATAACTATGAGAGTTGCAACCTGTGGAGGTACAACATTCATTTCATATAAGATGCGAGAAACAATAGATCACCATAAACCAGAAAAGTCATTCAGAAACACTATTTATAAAACAGAATGGAAAATCAGGAGTGACAAACATATCACACGTGCTAGAAGGGATGTTTTACCATGTGGCTTAGATGCATGCAGGGCGGAGCCAGGGGAGCAGAAGGAATGTCATCAAAACATCATTCACCAGATAATTACACTGGATGTATAAGATCAAAATTATGTTTTTTGTATATACAGTAGTTATTGAATCTCATTGACTTATTCCATAAACTTTTGAACTTTATTCCCATATTCCAAATTTTCATTCAAAATTATGTTTATTCAGGTAATCCAGATACATTCTTCTGATAAATAACAATAAAACTAAAATACATCATTCTGTGGTTACCTTAGAACCACTCTGAAGAAAGTAGATGGAAAGAAACTCATAACTTCTACGCCTAAAATCAGTACATAGCAAGCTAACCTTCCGTGACAGTTCATCGCATAGATCCATGCACTCCAGGCACGAAGGAAACACTTCCGTTTCCAGGAAAAAATGAAGGACCTTTGGTCCATATGGATCATCAAACTGCACCAGCAAACAAAAGATCAGAATCATGAAGTAGACACTTCCAAAAATTAGAATAATGCTACAAATGTATGATCAGTGGTCAAATTACCAATACAAAATGCCATATGTTTTGCTGAGATAAACAATCCAAGAAATGCAGATGGCCATCAGCCATATTTATTGTTATGTACATTATGTCTGGTAAGGATACTATAGATCGAACCTATTCAAGTTTTACTATATATAGATCGAACCTATTCAAGTGAAAGAAAAGATATACCTAACATCTTTTCTTTTGGGGATCAATATCAGGAATGCAGTTTGTCCAACGATAAACTTAATTCGAATTATAGAGCTACGACAAAATCAAACCTGAATAACCAAAAAATTGAATTGTACCAGTCTCTTCTAGGGGTTATTACTCCTTTTTGTACTTGTTTTGTTTTCCAACTTTAACGAGGAAGAGTAGGAGGAGGGGAAGTAAAGGATGATGGAAAAAGAATATATTTCTTTATTTCAATCCACTTTATCAAACAATCAGAGATAATTTTGATTACTCCACCAAAAAGAAATCACAAGACAAGAATAGTTATATTTGAAAGTGAAAAGTAAGAAAAGTAGCTTTTACTTTTCTTAGGGATTTATAAGATACATTTGGTCTTTCGATCAAAAATAGGATATCCGAGACAAGGTAGGAGTGACTTCGGTGGAAGACAAGACGCTCTATGAACATGTGATGAGGAGATGCAGGGATGCCCTAGTGAGGGAGTGACTATGGATGGATTTAGCAGAGGTAGAGGTAGACCAAAAGTGTATTGGGAGAGGTGATTAGACGGGACACGACACAGTTGCAGGCTATCGCGGACATGACCTCAGATAGGAAGGTGTGAAAGATACAAAATAGGGTAGAAGGTTAGTAGGTAGGAGTGTGTCCATACTAGTAGGTAGGAGTGCATTGTCTTGCTGCCCTTACTGGTAGTCATAGTACTACTCTCGTAGTTTCATGTTCTTCGGTTTCTGTTGCTATCTATGGTTTCATGTAGTTTGATTATAGTATTATTTTGTTTTAGTACTGTTCTGCTACTATTTGTCATTATTGTTACTACCTATTGTCTCTTGTACTTCCATCACGTTTCTAGACTGTTTTTGTCTTGAGCTGAGGGTCTAGCGGAAACAACCTCTCTAACTCACCTCTGAGGTAGAGGTATGGTATGTATTTACTCTACCCTCCCCAAACCCCACTTTATGAGATTCTGTGGCATATGTAAACAACAAAGTATAATCACTGAACACATTCAATCTTGAAGAAAACTGGAAAAAGTAAATCCACGAAATGAATGTAGTGATAACAGTGAAGAGAGCGTGTGTATATTTGTTCAAATGGACGGATACCTTTGCTAGGGCACCGAGAACACCCAAGCTGGTGAGCCTCAAATACTCCGAAGGCTTGTCGGCTCCACTAGGCTTGAGAAATGGGTAGAAATAACATGGTATTTTAGCTGCAAAATGAAATTACTAGAAGAGTTAACTGTTTCTCACACAACAGTAAAAACATTTCTTAAAGGCACAAAGTTAGAGTTTGAGGTAAACTAGAGCATTAAAAGGACATATTTCCATCGAAAAGAACTTGCAGGCGCATGATCTGCATTCTCACCGCAAAAATGATAATGAAATTTTTTGAAAGACTGAAGACATGAAAAAGAGGACTGCAGTGGGAAAAAATTTGTTCTTCCACTCACTTTGAAACCTAGTCACCTGAATCTTTCCATATTCGTACAAAAACATGATTCACTTACTAGTCATTTGGCCTTGGCCTAATCTTCATTTCAATTTGTATCATTTCATAAACTGACTTACCTTCTATAAGCTCCTTTCTTGTTTCTGGATTTTTGGCCATAACCTGTAGAATATATCCATAAAGGAATAAGGTGGATAAATATAACAAAGTGGCGGAAAATTGGTGTGAAGAAAAAGTAATAACACAATATCAAAACTTCATGTCATGATGGCCTCATCTCAATAGAAGCTTGTTGAAAAACCAGTTACAATTGAAAAATCATCTTCCCCGAGTATGTTAGTTTTTGAGAATTATATGTTGTTCATACACTTAACTGAAGTGAATATGCAGAACATTGCACCACAAAAGTAAATAATAATAAAAAAGTACTCATACTTACTTTCAGTTACTTATATAGTGAAATGTTCTTATAGAGAATGATTGTTATAGAGAACATATAATATAACATATCATGAAATATCGGTTATAGTGAAATATTATTATATGAAATGATTATTATAGAGAGGTCTGACTGTGGTATGAGCTGTTGTTGGCCCAAACTATTTCGGGATTGAGGCATAGCTGTTATTGTTTTTGTTGTCCACGATCCACGAAGATCATGTTAGTATGAACTGTGCCCATTTACTTTTCTATTTACTGAATTTTATTGTATCGTATTGTTGCAAATATGGTAAAAGTATTAATGGAAGCACGTCTAGAGCTCTCAATGACAGCTGATATTTCAAATACTAGCTTTGCAGACAGCTGCAAACCAAGAGCATATAGAGGTGGTGAATTATCTTCTGGAGGTAGAGAGTAGTTTGGCCACCATAGCTAAAAGTAACGGAAAAACAGCATTGCATTCTGCCGCGAGAAATGGGACATAAAAAGGGGCAAACTGCACTTCATATGGCTGTCAAAGGACAAAATCTTGAAGTTGTGGAGAAGCTAACTAGAGCTGATCCTTCATTGATAAATATAGTTGACAATAAGGGAAAAAACGCCTTGCATATTGCTGCTCGAAAAGGCAGGGATCAGGTATGTTCTTTTTCTAGTACAACAACAATCATGTCTGCTATATGAATCCTCACTTTCCATATTGTATGTTTTTTTCAAATACATTTAGATATTTGTGTCTTGTCGAATTAAGGAAATATGGCATGTATGTTTAGAATAGATTCCATTTTGAGAGAATTGAAAAAGCACTATTTCGTTAAAAGGTTCTATACAACTGCCCTTTCTCAACGTAGAATTTGCTTGAAATAGTTTCCAAAATAACTGTTTTGCGCCTTGTAATCCAACAAGGGAAAGTACACTTGTTTGATGGGATATTACTGACCTGAAACAAAGCAAGAGCATTACACGCTCGAGTTGAATCCTTCATAGATAGCATTGGGGGTGACAACTTCCAATACACTGATATGACTTCCTGAAATTCATAAGACAAACATTATTATGCATTCACAACTTCTTGCACATCAAAACGCGTTCTTTCATCCAGGAACTCTCTCTCTGGAAAAACTTTGCTCTAACTTCTCTCTAAAACTCTACACACCAACGGTAACTATGCAAACAGGGGAAACCCTACCCCCAACGGAAACTTGACAGCAACCCATTCTCAACGACAACCCACCACAACACCTACTATTCACACCCCCTCCTCTTTCAATTTCTACCGGATAACCCAATACCGACAACAATTCGAAAGGGGATTATGACTCACATAAGCGTGCAAACAATACCAAAACACAACTCCCTCAAAATCAACCCAAAGTATCCTCCAACTTAGATAGGAAAATACAGAAATCAGACGGAAAAAAAAGAAACTATTGTCTATCAACAATATCAAGAGCTGTCTCAAAACATCGACAACGAAAACGATACCTCTCAAAATCAAGATAGCTATGGCACACAAATGAAGGCTACAAATCAGGATGGGAAACAAAGCAATCCATCGGATAATAGAGGAAATGATCAGTCGGTTTCTAAACCAACATTCGCAGCAGCGGTTCAAGCCAAACTATCCAACCTCAATGACAAAACACAGCAAGTTGATATTCGGCGTGGAACTCACTTAGGCAAACCTGCGGTCTACTTCTCTGCCGAGGATTGCTTTATTAATTTAGCACAAGAATGCAAATTTACTCTTATTGGAAAGTTCTATAGGGGTAAACCTACAATGGATGAGATTAGGGAAGTCTTTATTAGACAATTTCAGTTGATTGGGTCTGTGCAGATATGAGAGCTCATAAGCCTCATTCTTTCACCTCTTCTATCATTTGGTACAAGAAAATTCCTTTCAAAATATCGTTTGTTATGCTTAGAATGCTGGAAAATAAAATTCATACAGATGTTGCTCTCAAAACACTGAAAATTCCTATTCCCTCAATGTGTTCTTGCTGCAATACTCGCGTAGAGGAAACAACTATGCATCTCTTTGGTAAGAGTCAGATTGCTTATGTCTTGTGGCTTGCTAAAACAAGAATAAGATTCATAAAGCTTTCATACTATAATTAGCTGGCAAATTTGGAAGAACAGATGTAGTGCTAGATTTGATAATACTAAGACATGCATATGTTCTTCAACAGTCTTTTTCCTATCTTAAACACTCCTCTTGAATGGCACAAACTCTGTAGCAGTATTGAAATAGCTAAGCAGGTGATCAACATCATTATGGTTCTATGGCAAAAACCAGATAGTGGCTGGCATAAACTCAACACAGATGGCTGCAGCAAAGCTAATCCAGGTAGTGCAGGAGGAGCTGGAATCAAACCCAACCCGCCCAACCCATTTATTTTTGGGCGGGTTATTGACCCGCTCATTCATTAGGTCAAACTATTTCAATCCATTAAAAATTGGGTTGATATGTAACCCCAATTGGCTCATGAGAAATCTTGTCAAAATATTTTTAAAAAACTTTTTTTTTTTTTCAATTTGATATGTTATATATAGCCATAATAAAGAAAAAAAAATATTAGGTACTAAAATAGTTTTAAAAAACAAATAAACCAATTAAGCTTAGTAAAATTGGGTTGGTTTGAGTCTTGACCCGTTATATAACCCATAACCTAATCCATTTTGACCCAAGTAAATTTGGGTTGGGTCTTGACCCAATTGTTGTCTTAACCCATCATGACCCGCCCAAATTAAACCTAAATCGTCCAATTATCACCCAAGTAGCTGATCACTTGGTAAATTTGGGAGAATCTCATAATAAAAAACCTTAGTTTACTACAAGCTTCTATCAGAGCTTTGTTGAGTTTGGATCAACAAGGAATTCCTAACTTCAAGGTCAAACAAAGGAATTTGTGACTAATGATGTTGGTCTTGGATAGTTATATATTGATATTGTCTTTGTGCATAACATCCACTTGTATATGTGGTTTACCCCATCTTTTTTCTTGTTTTGGAGGCTATGGTTTATGTCCTCCTCCAAGTACTTATTTTCTTCTTCAATTTAATATACAGGTTGCGTTCAATGCCTAAACCCCCACAAGCCACCATCGTGCACTTTTGAGAAAAAAAACGCATTCTTTCCCAAAAAAAATATGTTGAAGATATAATCAAGTAACTATGAATGTATTCTCTCTAATCATCTAACCTTTTAAATCAGATGATCACATAATTTAACATGTATGGTATCGAACATTTTCTCTCTGTAACACTTTAAACGTTTAGACTAGAGGTCACAAAATTCTAACATAAACTCTAAGAAAATTCAATTTAAGATTATCCAACAGAATATAAATCAGCAAAAATTAAAAGAAGTATACCAGCAAAAGCATGTAAACTGCATTGAAGGTTTTCCACAACAATGGAGCTAGATCTTCGCATGTATCTCGCTTCTGAAATATATAACAATTACAAGCACTTTAAGAAGGTACAATAAAAGGAGTAATAATTTGTTTGGCCAAACTTTTAAAATCTGCTTATTTTGAATATTGCTTTTTGTCGGACATGCTTAGGGAATAAATATATTTAAAGAGAAACAATTTTGTGTTTAGCTAATCAATTTGAAAAACACTTTTGCCAATATTAGACCAGCAATTTGTGTTTTACTAAGGTTATGAAGTTTTTCTTTTGGAAAATGTTTTTTTAGCTTTCGAAAAATAGTTTGATTCTACTCAATAATATTTACTTCTTACCTAACAGCTTGACCAAACACGTCAATTCTCTAGAATAAGCCCTTTCTTCAATTAAAAAAAAAAGCACTTTTGATCAAGGTAGCTTGGCCAGACAAGTAATTTAATTTTCACTCAATTATTTAAGTTATATGGGAAAAAATTCAAAATGTTCTTTTCTTGAGCTTATGATAGCTGATTTAAGGTTAGATAATTTATATTTACTTGGTGCTTGGTTTTGTGTTGGGGGGAATCTTTGGGGCCGATTGAAGGAGGGTTGGATCGAAACTTGAAGCTGAAGAGCAAAGGAGTTATAGCCAATATTAGATATTTGAGGAAAACTTCGGACAAAAAGTGAAACTTCAGATGAATATTTTAGGCCATTTTGTCCGAAACGTATGTCCTAATAATGTTTTTGGAAATTTCAGACTCGTGAGTCTAAAATTGAATTTAAAGTGATTAGACTTATAAAAACATATCAACTTCGCTTATGCATTAAATTAGGGTCCTTAAATTGGTTATTTGTGCAGTTCCCCTCAAATAAACTTCGCTAGTGAGGTCTATGGATCGTAATCAAGATACTGAAGGTGGGTGCACTGCAAAGACTGAGTTTAGCGAAGGGAATCCACAAGCCATAGAATTTTCTACGAATCATAGTTTGGATCCGTGAAAAAAAGTTCTGAGATTGCAAATTCTTTGAAGTCTACGAAGGGGCCGGGTCTACGACCAATAAAGGAAACTCACATCATCCCTGAGTTTCAAAGGGTGCAGTTGGTACAAAGGGTCGGTTACTGCTCTCACTTGTTTCTCCCTTTCAACATTTTTCTCCTTATGTTTCTAGTAGGCATTAGTAGAGGTGACACCCGTTGTCCCCTCGGCTCCTGATGTACCCCAATCTCGATTAGTCCTAGCATAAGTCTAACACAAACTCACTAGTTGAATGTTGTTAGATTAGAATATTTTAAATTGAGGCCTTTACTTCAACTCAGCTAGTCCACTAACCTGGTGGATTAGACTAACCTATAATGCCAAACAAAAAAGAGTTTTTTTTTTCAATAGGTATAGAAATTGAATGGATAGTCTTGATCCGGCTTAGCAAGATTTTAGGGGTTTCAAGAGTATTGATCGTCTTTTTAACAAATCTCATACAAATTCGGTCAAAACATACTGTTTACATCTAGTTTTTACTGTATAGAACTTGGTCAACTTACGTACAACTTGCGTACATATTTTGTTGTATACAAATTCGATTAGAACATGCAACATAACTTATATACAATTATGTTGTTGTATGTATTTTATTTGTTGTTGAATTTATTTTGTGTGTCATGTGTATTTCATTGTATACAATTTATTTACGTCTTCCTCTTCAAGTTTCAATATGAAATTTCAATGAAAACCAACTCTCTATTTAAAATTTTGATACAAACTCCAAAAGATATCATCAATAGTTTGCATGAACAACTCAATCCGAATAAATAACAATTTCGTGAGAAATCACTTTGATTTCAAAGCTTCAAAACTTTTTAATGATTATTAATGAAGCTTTTTAATAAAGTTACTGAAGCCTAAAATTGGGAAAATTGAAGTCCTATTTCTTACTTTGTACACAATTGATAAATAAAGTTATTTTAGTGATCAAATGGGAATTTCCCTCATATTGATAATAAACTTTATAATTTTACTTGTATATCTTAAAATTCCCAAAAGTACTTGTACTCATCATTCTACAACAATAACAGTATTTTTTTTATTGAAAAAATTAGATGATTGTGTTCATGTTACTCAAGAATTGCATTAATAATATGTCTAGTTATAGAAATGACATTCCTAATTTTGATTATTGACAAATTATATAAATTTCTCTTTTTAAAAGAATTGAAATGCTTACCCTTAGGCTAGCTTGCGAACCACTTAATTAGGGCTTGTATATGCCCATTTTGGTACATATGATATAATCTAATAATATATAACATGAGAAAAATAATCATATGAGTGATTTCTACCAACAACTAGCAAAAATTCATTCAATGTGAAATTTAATGGTCTTTCTAAAATAGCATATAAAAAAATCACAAATCTATAAATTTCTTTTGCCTTTATATCTCAAAAATGCATAACAAGCACATATATAGAAAAACTAACACGAACATCAAATGTATACAAATGAATAAATAAAAATGTATATAAAAAAAAAATTGAAACATGCCATATACCTTGATGAGTTGATACATGACTTCTCCACGAAGATTACTATCATGGAGTAATAACACCAATCGATTTGGAGTGAGACCATCTAACTCATGAGAATTTTGTTGCATATCCGCAGGAGAAGAAGAAATGTTGCATAGCGATGGCGATGATAGCGATGATATCAATGTAGATTCCGAAAATGGTGATTCTGGTAGATTCTCCATGAAAATCCTAAGGGGACCTTTTGATTTATTTTTTTTCAAATGAGAAAGAAGACAATAAAGGAAAATGTTTTGACTCTCTTTTAATTGTGAAAGAAAAAGGAGTTATTTGCTCAATTCTTTGAAAGAAAACTAAGTAGGAGATGGACAGATGTATAATTATATTTAATTTTTTGGCTTATGTAGATTCTTACAATTAAGGGAAAAGAGTTATGTTTAAAGTAGTATTTACTATTCAACCCCTTCTAATTTAAATGACACTCCTTTTATTTTTGACCAAAATGGATATTATTTTATGCAGAAATTTAAGTTTTGTATGTGTTGGGTTTTAAAAGGTGTGAATGGAAAATAACGGGTTGTGATTTTTTTTAAGAATTGCGATTTTTTTGAAAGGTTGTGATTTTTTTGAAGAGTTGTGACTTTTCAGAAAAGTTGTGACTTTTTTTAAAAGGTTGTAATCTTTCCTATAAGGCACAATAAGCATATGTTCATATTATCCTTTGTTGTCTATAAATAGAAGGGTTTCCTCTCATTTTTCAGCCTTCTTATTCTGCATAGACAAATTCTAGTGTACTTTACTGTCTTTGAGTGGTTCGTTGACACCCGCGGTTTTAGGTACCAATACGCCGGTGGTAAGATGTTTCTATCCTGGTAGGATATATTTCATTAACCTCAGGAACTTGAGGAGAATAATTTCTTTAACGACACATTGTCCATTCAGTGGGCTCAATTTTTTTCTTTTCAATATTGTTTTTGTTTTGTTGCAGATTAGACTTTCTTTATTGATTTTAACTTTTTGATTTTGAAAGCATATATACTTTAAAATTTGTTGTATTTAGTAAATCAGATAAACAACAGTATGTAATAGAGTAAAATAATATAATATTGTAATTTACAAAAGTTAACTACACGTAGTTTTTTTTTGGTGGCAAAGAATGTTTGACTACTTATCCCTAAATTCTAATGATCGCTCTATTCTATTTTGCACTACGAAAAAAATAAAATAAATGAGAAACAAACTTTTTGTTAATCGTTGCTAAATCACTCGTAGAAATACGTTCTTATGATAACCTATCACTAGATAAGATTAGTGGTAGATTTTGTTATTAAGCTATCGAATTTGTTTTTAGATAAATCACGTTTTCAGTAGTGTTTGTTATTTGTCCCTTTTTATGTAAATTATTTTTATGTATATCTTTAAGGATATTTTCGTCATTTTAATAAAAAACAAAGTGTTTATCAATATCATTTTACCAAACACATTAATGGTTTAGTGTCAACTTCAACACTTAATGATATCCAAATCTCTAGATGACAGAAGTAGATATATTTGTAACATAATCATTTGATAACTATCATATAATTATTACTATCTTTTTATCGTCAGAAAACTATAGATTCTAATTGCTACCCTCAATTACATGATAACCAAATAAATATTTGACTAAACAAAGAGGTATATTATATAATTACACTTACACTCAAATTCAATTCCAAGATATTCTTCCAAACATTCAAAAGTAACATCTAAAATTATATTCTTACAATTTATTGTTTAAATTTGAAAAGATGGACTAACAACATTGCCAATGCCCCTGCCTTGAGAATACTTGATGTTGGTATCCCATACTTTCCTTTAGCAAAAAAGCCCTTGAAGAATGCCCAAAATACAAAAACAATCCACATAATGCATATAACTTCTCCTAATCCCCATTCAATATTATTCCCTTTCATAAAATCCAACACTCCAATAAACAAGGCACTAAGATTCAATAAGAGAATTGCAGTTCCAGGCACAAAAATTGGAGAATCATCAAATGTGAACCTTCCAATATCAGAATTTGTGTCATTTTGGTCCTTTTTTGTGATTTCAAATGCAGCCTCAGAAAATCCAAGTAATCTAATTGTAGCACTTAGAATACCAAATAGCCATGCACTCATAGCATTAACCCTCCATATTCTTTGGTTGTTCATCCATGCTATTATTGGTTCATTTGCTCTAATATACTCTGATAAACCATATAGATTGTAGATAATAAAGATTGATGCTGGTATAACTATACTTACTTCATTTGCCTGCATTTATACATGTAGCAAAATTTTGTAGTCATTGTCAGTATATACTCAATATATAACATGTGTATAATCATGTACACTTTATTTATACAGTAATTATATATTAGTTATACACTATAATGTTAAATATGTATAATATTTATGCTTATATATATAATATACACATTTATTGGTTAATTTGGTGATGGTTATACAGTATAGAAATCTCAATTTTCTATTGTGATAGTTTCGTTGGAAAGGACTTGTACTGTAGTGTAAAATTTCCTGAAAAGATATAGGGCGATTGACCAAATTCGTGTTGGAGGTGTGTGGTCTTGAACTTTTGAACTTACTTGTCTTATAGGAAAAACTTCAATTTTACTAAGTTTCGACTTTTGACCTAGAATGTTTGTATATAGGAGAGATAGGGGACCAAAAGTTTAAGACCACCCATTTTTAATATCTATAATATTCTTACCTTGGGTAAAAAGTGGGAATTGGTGATGAGGCAATATGCAGGCAGAATAGCATAACAAACTTCAAAAATAGATCTCAAGGCCCATAACTGGATCTGCAAATAAGCCATGCATTGTCTCAATTGAAGCTTCCCAAAAAGGGTTCCAATAATTGGGCTTTTACTGTTAAAGAGAACTTCAAAAAGCCCAGTAGCCCATCTTTTTTGTTGGATCATTAAGGCAGGCCCAGTTCCAGGTGCACATCCAAGAAAGGCAGGCGGGTCGGGTAAACAGTAGGCAGATTTCCAGCCTCTTGATTGGATAAAGAGTCCAGTAAGGACATCTTCTGTTACACTACCATATAGCCAGCCCAACTGATAAATTTGAGAAATTGTACGATGCATTAGCGTTTGACTATAGATTTTACGAGAAAAAAATAAAAATTTTATTTAAAATATCTTTTTTATCATGAAATTTAATTATTATATTCTAAAAATATGATCTACAAATATTTTAAAATTTTCAAAAACTAGCTTAGACCAGTTTTTGGGACTTTCACTAAAAGAAAAAAAAATAAAAAATTAACAATTTGAGCTTTTTAAATTTAAAGTCAAAGTTATTTTATCAATCTTTTCATCAAATGTGTAAAAATAATATGTCCAAACTTTTAACCTCCACTCGTCCTATGAGCAAAACCTTCATATCAAAAGTCAAGTTTTTTAAAAATTGAAATTTTGCCCATGCGATAAGCAGGGTCAAAAGTTCAAGACAACTCACCTTTAAGGTCATTGTTATAAATCACCTGATAAGAAATGAATTTAAACCTAATTCAACTTCAAATTTCATTAAGCAAGCATTTTTTTTTCTTCTACAATACTTATTTTTTTTATTTAGTTACTAATTTCATTTATTATGAATAGTTAAACTATTACTTATAAAAATGAATCAATAATTACCTTTTGACCCCAAGCAGTGCCAAATTCAAATCCACAGCTTCCAACTTGATGTGCTATCTCAATGGAAGTTGAGGGAGAATCAGAATTGAATTGCTCAATAATATTTGATCCTTCTAAGAGAGTCTTAGCAATTGATGTTGATAACTTCTCTGACTTTCCATAAGTTTTCTGTATATACTCATCCTTCAATTCTCCTAATTATCATCATGAAACATGTCTTATAAATTAAGCAGCCTACTTAAATTTTCAAAAATATATCATCCAAAATAAATATTATATCATATAGTTTAATATATAATATTATATCTGAGGGAAAGTCTTATACATATATAATGTGTTAAATTATGATCTTTCAATTGTGTCAATACAATAAGATAGATGCATGAAACGCTATATGGTTTTATACACACAAAAAATAATGAATAGGCGTCCAAATGAAAAAAAATTACGATAGAAATAAAACTTGGAAATGAAAGATAAACTCACAGAAATAATAAGATCATCAACATAAACTATAAAATAGACTACTTATAAGTTAAACCGGGTATAATGTTAAACAATATTATATAAGGATATGTGGTATAAATATTTTTTCTTACTAGACATAAGCGTAAGTTTTCCATTTTTTAAAAATACACCCTTTGAAAATTCATATATTTAAAAACTAAATAACAAAATCTTATAAGTCACAATAGTTAATAATTTAAATTATTTCAAAATGTCGCGATAATCTTTTAATTTTATTTAACTCTCCAAAAAATAAATGTGTCCAATAAAGTGGAGCCAATAATATTTTTTTTTTTAAAAAAGGTTAGTTTGCATACCTGCAGTTATTTTTTCATGTGGTGACAAGCCATATATAACTTTTCGTCTATGGAAACATCCCGATCCTTGATAAAATGGCCCTTGAATACCACTAACTCCTCTTCCAAAATACTATAATGAGCAAAAGATAAATATAAAATATTAAAATATTAAAATATTAAAAATAATAATAATAAAAAAGGCATAATACATAAGTATGTTATTTAACTTAGCTTCAGCTGACATCTATGTCCCCCCAACTTTGATGTATACAAATGGATACTTAAACTTGTATAAAATTGAACAAGTAGACACACGTGTCCTACATAACATCATACACATAGAACGCCACGTAGGACACAGAATTAGGGACGAATGTGTCTATTTGTTCAATTTTATACAAATTTAAGTGTCTACTTATGCACAATCAAAATTAGAAGGCGTAGATATCAGTTGAAATAAAATTAAAAAGCATACTTATATATTATGCCTTAAAAAATCTATAATAATCAATTAAAGTTTGGTCTTAGAATCTAGTTAACAAATAATTTTTTTATTTATTATTTGAATTTACCTCGTGTAAAACTTTTAATTGATTTCCATAAGTATCTTCTTTTAATCCATCGTAAAAGAATTGTGGAAATTGAACAAAGCCACAGTCTATCTCATCCTTAGCACCAAGAAAATAACACATGGCATGTAGAACAACTTGTGGGTTATTTGCATACATGTCACAATCCACATTTAGCATGAATGGTGCATTTGTCATCACTCCAGATACTCTAGTCTGTTTATAATGCACAATAATAAAATATGTACAAATTAATAAAGAGCAAAAAAAAAAAGGGAACATTTATTTGGTAATTTTTTTTATTTCAAAAATACGTTTGATCATAAAATTTTAAAATTCAACTGATCTAACCAGAACATTCATGGCACCGGCTTTGAATTGATGTGGATGTTTTGGTTTCTTCTCTCTAGAGACGTACACAAGATGAGGCAACCCATCAGCAACACCCTCCTTGTTCTCTAATATAACCTTCACATCAAATTATATGTTATGCATTTACAAATATTCTAAAATATTTTGTAATTAACTTGCTATAATAAATTATTTATTTTATTTGGAGGATTATTTTAGCTAGTATTATTGTGAAAGTTCTAAAGAGTATTAAAAACATTATTGAAGATTTAAATATATTTAATAATAGTGGTTGAATATGAATTTTACTTGAAAAAAGGTTGATTTGGTGGATATAAATCAACTACTATTCATGTCCAAACGGCAGCCATATATTGTCTAGTTTTAATTTGAGATTTGGTGGATATGAAAAATTAAAGGAATTCTTTACGTATGAATAAACCAAAGGAAAATGTCAGTATAGAACAGAAAATGAATTGTTGTAATTGAAGTTAGACTGAAAATGACATAGTAAAGCGTGATATATATATATATACGTCAACATATTAAATTTAGACCTTACATTATACATAAACAATTTTGTAAGGTTCGATAGGACAATAATATCATGACAATATATCATCAAACTTTTGTTGAATTTATATGATGAAATAGGACTAAAATCAAGCACGTCGATACTGACGTATTCCATTAAAACTAGACTAACTTTTTTTTGATCCGTCTTTAATTTTATTACTAAGAAAGATATAAAACTACGATATTTTAATTATATTTACATGCCTAAGTGTTAAAATACTAAAAACAAAAATGATAGGTGGCAACTTTACAATGGAAAGTCTAAAAAAGATCTTGTAATATTTGAATTTAGAGAGGAAATGAAAACTTTTCCAAAGAAAAACAAAACATACATCTTTTCTCTTAGTAATAAGTTAGATTTAAAATATCATTTTATCAAATAAATAAAATGATTTATAACCACACAAATATATATGACTTATTTTAGATCATAATTTTTTTTTAAAGTATTCTTATATTTCATGTTAAATTAAAATATATCATATAAATTAGGACGAAAGGAGTATAACTGAAAAACCTTTATAATGGTCGGATGATTTTTTTGTTGGATATTTGAGAAAACAGCAAAATCTCCAGCAAAATTACATGTCTCTGGTTCTTGAGTACTTGCGTCCTCTATCTTTTTACACAACTGTTTATATTCATCCTGCAATTTCCAGACAAAAAGTGGTTTACTTTATATAGTACTCCTTGCATGTATCTACTAAAAATATTATATAATGATTGTACCAATTAAAATTTGTATAAAAAATAAAGATTAAAGTTCCTTACTTTTATTGTGTAAAAAATCCTATTCTTGTTTTATATTTACGGGTTGGGTTGAATTTGAGCATATCAAAAATTACTTAGGCTAACTCAACCCTCTCAATCCTTACTAAGTTTTACTTAGTTTATTGTTCTTGCATAATTTTTTAGTACATAAGAAATTTTTTTAGGGAAGAGGGCCTAATATACCCGTCAACTTTGCCGTTTAGAACTGATATACCCCTCGTTATGAAAGTGGCTCATATATATCCTTATCGTTATACAAATGGTTCACATATACCCTTACCGTTACAAAAGGAGCTCACATATACCCTTCATCTAACGGAAGTGAAAAAATTGGTTTTAAATTTATTTTTTTTACTTTAAATTTTAGAAAAATTCATGTAGGGGTATATATATGATCCTTCTAACAAAGCTCAAGGTATATTTTAATATTTTTCATACAAAAATTATTTTTTGACTTTTTTGATTATCATTATTTGAGTTTCTTATTCTCTTTTTTTTTTAATTTCATTCTTTAGTGTAAGGAAAAAAATTAAAACTAATTTTTTTGCGGTTATATTGTAATTTAGTTTTTGTATTTGTAAAAATAAAATTTTAAAAAATGGGGCATCTATAATAAATTTTACAAGAAAATTAGTGAAACATAAATAAATTTGACTATCAAAATAATAAATTTAAATTAGTCGTTGAAACAAAAAAATTCAAAAAAAAAAAAAAACTATGTGTGAGGAGGATCAAATATACCTCATATGGATTATATTTTTTTCGAAAAAAATAATTAAAAGATTAAATTAAAATTAATTTTTTCACTTCTATTAGAGGAAAATGGTATATGTGAGCCATTTGTAGAACAGTAGGGGTATATATGAGTTGAGAGGTATATCAGGTCAAAATGAAAAAGTTGAGGGTATATCAGACCCTTTTCCTTTTTATTCATTTATTATGGCTATGTATGACCTATCAAATAAAAAATATTCATGAGTCAATTTGACTTCATATCAGCCCATATTTTTCTTAGACCAAAAGAGTTTTTATGAGTAAATAAAACAATGAAAGCATTAAATAGCAAAGTGATAAATTATATTTAACTCTTTTTATTTAGAAACTATATAATATAAAATAATTTACGTACCTTCATTCTTGTCCAATCTTGTTGAAACTGTTGTGAACTATCTTGTGGTGGTGATGAGGAGTTAGCACTAAAATATCGAAAAGGGGCTCTGAGGGTAATATTATATTTCTTACAAAAAGGAACCCAAAGCTTAGCAAATTTTGATGCTTCAACAAGTGAATAATAGGTTACAATTGATGCACCATCGTCTGAGACATAATAAGCTAGCTTATTAGCTGGATAATCCACCGCTAACAACGATAACACGGTGTTTATTGTTATGAGAGGCGGTTCTAAGACGGGATCTGCTGTTGTAACAAATATGTCCACCCCCGGAAACTTCCAAGTCCTATATAAGATAAATGTAGCAGAATTAAAATCTAAAAATTCATATTAGGTAGCTCCACTATATATTGCTATAAGGTACTTCAAACATAACTTCAAATAAACTGTGAAATTAGTAATCCTAAAGAAGAGAAGCCACCTATATTAACAAATAATGATAGTTAAATTCAAGAGTGACGTTGCATATATACGAGTTTCTCATGATTTGCTTTTAACAATTCACTTAATACATTTCTTTTAGCTTTCAAAACTCATTAACTCAAAATTCTATCTCCCCAGTATATATCAAGAGGAAGTTTGATTGTGGTACCGTTCCAAAAGGCGTAGAGGATATGTTTTTGGTTCAACTTGACTCCATTTTGTGCTAACGGTGAGAATCCAAACGAAAGTAAACCATGATTCACATATAAGAGCCAAGAGCCATTGTAAACCATGAAATTTTAGAGTGAGGAATCTATAGGCCAAAAGTGAGAACAAAAGGAAAAGAATGAAGAGTTCTATTACTCTTGATATATAGTTTTTTCTATACTTAATTTCATAAAGAGGAAGAGAAGAAGATGTTTTGGGAGCCATTAATAATGGAGAAACAAGATATACAAAAACTACTTATTGGAAATGAGTATTTTCCTTTATTTGCCTCTCAATGTTTACATATATATTTATAGATAGTACACCACGGGCTAAACGTTGTGCTAGGGCGGTACTAAGCTTGCGTTTGAATATGTAATTTCACGTTATGATCGGTATCATAATATTTATTTAATTTGTTTGTACCGCAATATATGTGATAATAATTCAAGTCCATTTCAATGACAGTTTTTTCTTGTTTTTATCAGAGATAATATTTGACATACTACAAAGAAAATTTCCATGTCGCCACTGAAAACTTTGAGTATTTCGAGGGGCTTTCGATTTGAAGATATGTTATGTTGGTATAAAATATGTTGAAATTAGTAGTTGTATTTATTTATTGTTTGATTTGTTATAATGATAATAACATGTATTGTACAATTTTTAAAAAAGAATTGTTTGTTTATAAAAATATCCCCCATCTTATTTAGTAGAAAAAGAATTTAAGAAATTTTATGTATATTTTTTTCAGTTTCACTATTTTATTCAGGGACAATTATGTTAAGAATTCATCACCAACTTAATTATTTACTTAAGATAAGTCAAGAGAAATCTAGAATATTCCGGAGTTATAGAGAATTGAAGGAAGATCTCTAGAATGAGTATTCTAAAGAGAATAGTCTAGAAATGTTCTTATAGTTCTAGAATCAAGTGGTTGGAGCAATATTCTAGAATAGAGTAGAAAAATATATTTAGCTAGATTGTTCCATCACCTCCTATAAATAGAGGTGGTCCATTTGAGTTGTAAGTAACAAAGTAAGTAACAAACCAACAGGTCGACTCAACAAGATTGGGGGCCTAAAGCCAAATCTTAAAAAGGGGCTAAAGCCAAATCATCATATATACTTTTATTTAAAATCTATTTTCTAGCCTTTTTAGATGCAAAGTTATTAATAATTGTTATATAATCGATATGTTTTAGTAATTCCTTTTCAATTGATAATATAGTTAATCCATTCAATCTCTCTTTAGACATTGTTGATCTTAGATAAGATTTTATCAATTTTAGTTTCGAAAAACTTCTTTCGGCCGAGGCAACAGTTACAGAAATTGTTAACTTTATTCTATAAGCAATACTTTTTTATTCAGAATATTTATTATTTGTTAAAAATCTATCAAGGGCTCCTTTTTGAGATTTATTTAATTCTTGAAGTTTTCTCTTTTTCTCTCTTTTTGTCAAACCGAAATCATATTTTCTAGTTGACATATTTAAATTGAATAATTTTAATAATAACTAAAACAAGAATATATATACTTATGAACTCAAAATATCAACAATAACATATTTTCAAGAAAAAATATAAAATAAAGTTAGAATAATAAAACCTGACTCATGAATTTGATAAGTTGATAAAACAATATCGAAATAGATTAAATATACCCTTAAACTATATTTCAGCTCAAAAGTGTCATTTCCGTCTAACTATTGGACCACACTTACCCTTATGTTTAACGGAAGAGTTATGTGGCATCCATTTGTGTATTAAAATGCCACATGGATCAAATTGGGGCCGGTGAAAGGATGAAATGTGGGGGAAAAAAGAGTGAAATTAGGACTTCTATGGGGAGGTGGGTGTGTTGGCGTGCACATGTGGAGGTCCATGTGGCATTTTAAGGATAATTTTGAACATTTTTCGTTATTTTTATAAACGGTAATCTTTATTAATCTCTTTTTAGTATAACAACAAAAAAAAAAATACTCTAAAAATAACAAGGTTACGGTCTAGATGTTCACTATTTTCACAATATTATAATTTTTGACAAAACTTAGCTCTCCTAAATTAAACAACCAATATAATTTATATTGTCTAACTTCAATTTTTATTTTTATTTATAAAAAAAAAAAATAGACAAGCAAACTCTTGTTTCTAGCCTGTCATGAATAGTGGTTTTTATACAACCATCAATTTGAAGAACGGTATGCCACACAATATATGGTTAATTTATTTATTTATTTTTTTATAAAAAAAGGACATAAAAGTGAGGGACCATGTATGAGAGACTGCAAAAAAATACTACATAATTTTCATGATAATACAGTGAGAGAGAATTCTGGCCATTAATTTTTAAATAGAAACAATATTTTTATGCTAGGCAAAATCCAAAAGCCTGGCTATAAGCTGCAGCATGTTTTTATCAATCAGATTTAAAGAAAAAATTGAAAGGTTGCTAGAGTCCCGCATTGGTGGGAATGAATGATTGGTCGGCTTATTTGAATTTGGACCAAAAAAGAAGATTTTGAGCTTGTTTTTTTTGGATCAAGTTAGATGTTGTATTAAAATTGGATATATTCACGTTTAGGCTCTCAAGCCACACCGTAGAGAATAACAAAAGAGAAGTATGATTCGAAATTTTTTTTGCTAAAGAAGAGGGACATTTTGTATAAAAGAACTTTGTTATGGAATAATACTTCTTGTTGATTTTGGTTGAAAACAAATGTACAAGACCATCCTATCTAATATCTATGGATATTGGATAGTTCTAGATACTACAAGATCTAGATGATTTTATTATTTTCTACAAATATCATCTCTAGAATATTTATAAGAAAATTCTAGTAACTTTTGTAGACAGTGAAATTTTATTGATAAATCCATACTAAATTTGGATTAAATCTTAAATTCATGATACGTTGACCAAGTCAAATTACTGGTTAATAAAGTCGGATTAATATTTATGTCAAAATTATATGACGTAAATCAAGTCCAAATTACATTTGGGCCTGTCCATTAAGTTGACAAGATGATCCCAACTCATTTTCTTCAAGCCCAGGGGTCAAAATTGCTCGGACCAAAATACCGCTATAGCCCTAGCTCAAGCCTATATAAAGAGGTCTTCATAGGACCAAAATGAGGCATAAATACACGCAGAAATACATAGTTGCTCTTCAGTGGTGATCTGCAATTCTTCCACATACAAAGACGTCTTCGCTCCAAGTGTTGAGCCGCAAGTATTCCGTCAAATCAAGAACATCAGTGAAGAGAAGAATCAGGGGATTACATATCTTTTTCTTAAGAGATTTTATAAAGATTGTAACCTTCGCATAAATTCAAATACAAATACTGTTATTTGCTTGCTATTTTCCTTTCTTGTTTGCTGTATTTCAGGATTGAAACTTTAGACGCATACAAATTGGCACGTCCAGTGGGACAATCTTTACCTCTCATCTTTTCTCTTCGAAAATCAAGGTTCAAAAACACTAAGATGGCTTCCAAGAAGATCAACTTGAAATCTGCATCTGCATCCAAATCTGGATCTGCATCCATATCCGCATCTGCATCTGCATCCACAAAAACTGATGGATCCAAATTCTGCATCGTTGTGGAAAACATCCTTGATGTTACTGCGGGAAACATAGGACCTATCACAAGGAACAAAGCCAAATTGCTAGGACAACAAGCCTCACGAGTGCCGTCCGAATCTGCTATTGTCTTTGGTTTGTCTTCAAATCGTGTGAAGTCTCCTGCGAAAATCGCAAAAGAAGACATCGCCGAAATGGTCGAGAGGATTCTTGCCCAATTGAGCCCATCTACATATAAAAAGCCTTTCGCTTTGACCGACAATGATGTCTTAAGCACGGGATCTACCCCACATAACATGTTTGCATCTCATGTTTGGAAAAATCAACGCTACTCCCCATCACCTACTATGGTAATGCACGCGATGGTGACTGACGCTTCATCCGTCGAAGAACAACTTGTGAGCTTGACAAGAGCTATTGAAGGCTTGACCAAGTATGTTCAAGATCAAGATGCTCGAATTGTTAAGCTAACTGATAGGGTGGAGGGCATGATGGATGAAGAATCAAGTCATGCACCTGGAAAACGTCCGCAAGTACAAGAGACGGTCGATCGCCCTACAAAGCAAGTGAAACATACTAAAGAGATCCAAGTTTCCTCTGAAGGAACGATCCCGATCAACCAAATCAAGGAGTTCATCATGGAGACCATTAAAGACAAGTACGAGGTTGCCACAAAATCCTCCTTGACATATGCAAGGCCATACACTGCAAGGATTGATAGCTTAAAAATATTTGCCGGTTATCAACCTCCAAAATTTCAGCAGTTCGATGGTAAGGGAAGCCCAAAGCAATATGTGGCACACTTCATTGAAACCTGAAACAATGCTGGAACATACGGTGATTACCTCATCAAATAATTTGTCCGCTCTCTTAAGGGCAATGCTTTTGATTGGTACACAGACCTTGAGTCTGGTTCCATTGATAGTTGGGAACAAATGGAGCAAGAATTTCTCAACCGCTTCTATAGCACAAGACGTACCGTAAGCATGGTGGAACTTACAAATACACGTCAGCGAAATGAAGAGCCAGTTTTTCACTTCATTAACCGATGGAGGCCTGCAAGTCTAAACTGTAAAGATAGACTTAGTGAAGCTTCAGGCATAGAGATGTGTATTCAAGGAATGCATTGGGTCTCCGCTATATTTTGCAAGGCATAAAGCCTAAAACATTTGAAGAATTTTCCACTCGCGCTGATGATATGGAGTTAAGCATGTCATCGGTTGGAACTGAAACGCCACCTATCCACGAACTCTACAAAGGCAAAGAAAAACAAGAATTCAGGAAAGTGAGATATTTGTCAAAGGCTGAAAACAAAGAATCCATGAACGTCAATGCTTCTCAGGTGATATTCACCACAAAGGTAGGCAATATGCAGAGTGCAAAAGCGACTTCTTCTGAAGGAAGGACAAATCAAAAGCTGACCTTGAAGGAAATGCAACAAAAGGACTACCCATTTCTTGACTCAGATGTCTCCGTAATCTTTGATGAACTCCTTGAGATGAAACTCTTTGAGTTACCAGAGATGAAACGACCAAATGAAGCAGGGAGGAATGATGATCTAAAGTACTGCAAATACCACCGGTTGGTTGGCCACCCTATCGAGAAATGTTTTGTCTTCAAGGATAAAATCATGGACTTAGCTCGCGAAGGGAAGATTGAACTTGAAGATGAGAGATTGAGTTTAAATCAAGTTAGTATTGCTTCTGACTTATCCAATCCGGTCATGACCTGCAATTTTGTTGAAGGAAATGGGCAACAAGTCATCCCAAACATTAATCAGACAAGAATGATTAAGTTTGGAGACTTCAAACCCATTGATGTAAATGAGTTATTGTCTCTTCCTACGCTCTGTGATGTGGTTTCCGTAAGAGAAGGATCGATAAAATAAAATGGAGACCAAGTAGATCATTTTGATGATTGGGGCTAGACTGTTGTGACTCGTTGTAAACGTCGAAAGGCAAGTTCGCATAAAGAATCAACGAAGCGACACGTTAAAGAAAAGATGGTAAAGAGACCCAAAACAAAAACTTTGATTGTGCACTCAAAGAATGAGGAAATAAAAGTGCACCACTACCAAGAGTTGCGTCGACCAATTACATTAGGAGAATATTTTCCAAGTTGGTTTTACACCAAGTTCACATGCGATGACACAAAAGCTCTATGTTGTAATGTTGATGAGAATGAAGCGAAAGATGCAACTTCATCATGTCCATCACCAAAAGATTCTTCAAAGTCATCTCCTGAAGTCGAGGATGTGTGCATGGCTAAAATCACATTCTCCGATGATGATCTTGTACTATGTGACACACTTCATAATCGCCCTTTATTCATGGTTGGTTTTGCATGTGAGAAAAGGGTGAACATAATCTTAGTCGATGGCGGATCTGGAATTAACATCCTTCCAATTCGCACCATGAAAGAACTTGGGATCTCAACAACGGATCTTACTGAAAGTCGCTTGATGATCCAAGGATTCAATCAAGGAGGACAAAGGGCCATTGGGGCCATCAAAATAAACCTCACCATTGAAGAGCTGCAATCAAGCGTGTGGTTACATGTAATTGACACAAAGACTTCATATAACATCTTGCTTGGTAGGCCGTGGGTACATGAGAACAAAGTAATCCCATCTACCTACCACCAATGTTTGAAGTATTATGAAGATGGAGTTGCTAAAAAAATTATTGCAGATAATAATCCCTTCACTGAAGCTGAAGCACACTTTGCTGATGCGAAGTTTTACTTGAAGAATTATGCCACAAAAATTGATGATATTGCATCCAAAGATGACGAGCTCCTGAACAAGAAGTCTAAGGTAGGTGTTGATAAGACAAAAGCCATCAGCAAAGAAGATCCAAAGCTTGGCATTTCGGACAAGACACCCAACATGAATAGTGTATTTTCAAGTAAAAAAGTGAGACCCATTCTTTGTTATGTTCCAAAGTTCAAGAAGGATGATGAACACTCTCTCATTTTACAAGAAAATGCACTAAAAGGGCTGACCTTTCCTGTTAAGCGGATTGATGTGATGAAGTCATCCCCAAAATCACTTGAAAATTTTGTGGCTCCTAAATCGTCGCAAAATGAAGCACTCCCAACGAGGCGAACATATGAAGGTTTTGATCCTAATGCTTACAGACTATTAGCAAAAGCTGGATGCAATCCCACTGAACCATTAAAATTGGGAAAGCTTCCATTAAAACCTGCTGCAAGGCAACAACGTGAAGGTTTGGGATACAAACAACCTCCACCTATTCGCATCTCCATAAAAAGGGTAAGCAACAACTACATCACTACGGAAGATGAGTCTGCTACTTCTAACAAAAGGTCTTATGTCTTTGATCGACTTGGAAGCTCAACGAAGAGGATTTCTGTATTTGATAGGTTAGGGCCATTGAGGAAGAAAAACAAGATTTGGAGAAACAACAAGAGTATGGAAGCATCTGCTTTACCCAAATCTCAAAATGCTCCTAAAGACTTCCAAAGTTTGATCCCTTCTAGAATGAGACGGCAGATGAACGTTGTGGTCTCATGTGGAGAAGTACGAAAGGCAAAGCCGCATGTTGTGGTCTAAACCAAGCAACGTGATGAAGATAAAGAAAGTGTTGGCTTTTTATATCATGTCACTGTACAAGATGAAAGTGAACTTCAATAAGATGTAGATGGCTTGCGAACTCATGTCATCAATGGAAAACTCTTGAAGAAGTACTATCCTTGAAGCGGTGCCATACTCCTAGCCCGCAAGAGTATAAACTGTGTAGGGCTCCCAAAAAAAAAAGAGGTCCGCAAGGTTGAAAATCTCGAAAGAGGCGGCCTAGGAAAAAGTTAGGACACCAAAAAAAAAAATTAAAAAATTAAAAGCCAACTCTCTAAACTAAGTAATGACTTGATCCTCTTCACTGAGATACGTAGGCAGCTTAGAGTATTATTGCTCTAGGTTCAGTCATAAGAATAAAAAAAATAACGTCGCCATGTGAATGCAATGTTAATCCTTTCAAATGAAGAGTCAGGCACACAAATTTTGAGCAAACTTCAAATACAAAACTGTACTAATCTGTAAAGTTCATAGACGTGATTTTTATATAGATTGAAGATCTCGAAGTTATCTTTCCAACAAAAAAAGAAGCTCATTATTCCGGTGCTCCTACTCCACGTTATGAATTTTCTTTCACATTTGCGCAAAGCTGAAGAAAGCTGAAGATTCAAGCACGCAGATTTTGAGCCAACTTTAAATACGAATCTGTACTAATCCGTAAAGCCCATGGATGTGATTTTTATAGAGATTGAATATCTCGAAGTTATCTTTTTAACAAAAAAAAAAGCTCTTTATTCCGGCGTTCCTACTCCACGTTGAGAATTTTCTTTCACATGTGCGCAAAGTTGAAGAAAGTTGAAGATTCAAGCAGGCAGATTTTGAGTCAACTTCAAATACAAATCTGTACTAATCCGTAAAGCCTATGGACGTGATAGTTTTACAGATTGAAGATATAGAAGTTATCTTTCCAAAAAAAAAAGAATCTCATTATTCCGGTGCTCCTACTCTACGTTATGAATTTTCTTCCATATGTGCGCAAAGCTGAAGAAAGCTGAAAAGTTAACATTTGGTTGCAATCTTCATGTAAATGCTAGCTTATGGAGTCCTTTTTACAATAAAGAAAGAGGGCTCGTGGAAAGAAACAATCAAAATTCAAAATTCAAAATTCAAGACGAGAAGATTCTTATTGAAATATAAGTCACTATTTTATTGCTTGAAATTGGAAGAGTTTTTACACATCAACAATCATAAGGAAGAGATGAAAAAATGGGCATATCATCCCATACAAAAGGTCTAAGTATAAAATAAAAAAAATCAAACGTCAAGAAGTGGTTTGTCAACTCGTCTTGGATGTCTTTATCAAGTTCGCATCACCTCTTCATCACACATCATCACTTCAAATATTTTTATGTGTCGATGCAGCCGTAAGTGAGCTCTATCTTTGACATGGGGGCATATTCTGAAGTCTGATTTGTGAAGTTGATCATGTGACAAGTAGTTGTTCTCCAGAACTAGGATACACTACACCAAAATCTCTTTCTCGAAAAATTCAAAACTACAGAAGAAGAGACATAAATTGTGATTCGTCGCCAAACTTCAATTTAGAGAAAGATGCATTAAGTGTTGTTCTCGCCAAAGCCGCAATTGTAGAAGAAGATGCACTAAGTGTGGCTCGTCGCTAAATTCACAACTGCAAAACAAGAGGCATCAAGTGTGGTACGTCGTCAAAGTCGCAACAGCAAAAGAAGAGGCATCAAGTGTGGTTCGTCGTCAAAGCCGCAACTGCAAAAAAAAAGAAAAAAAATATATTTCATGTGTGGTTCTTCATCAAAGCCACAACTCTAAAAGAAGATAATCCACGCCGCAATTGTAGAAAAAGATGTACTAAGTGTGGTTCATCGCTAAAGTCGCAATTGCAAAAGAAGAGGCACCAAGTGTGATTCGTCATCAAAGTTGAAACTACAAAAGAAGAGACATCAAGTGTGGTTCGTCATCAAAGCCACAACTCTAAAAGAAGATGATCCACGTATGATTCGTCATCAAAGCCACAATTGTAAAAGAAGATGTACTAAGTGTAGTTCGTCGCTAAAGTCGCAATTGCAAAAAAGGAGGCACCTAGTGTGGTTCATCATCAAAGTTGAAACTACAAAAGTAGATGCATCATGTGTGGCCACAAATGCAAAATAAAATGCACCAAGTGTAGTCCGTCGTCAAAGACGCAGTTACAAAAGAAGACGCACGAAGTGTGGTACATCTCCACCAAAGCCACAATCGCTAAAATATTACACCAAGTATGATTCGTCGTCAAAATCACAACTACAAACGAAGATGCATCAAGTGATTCCTCGTCAATTATGGATTACCCCTCATTTTTATGGTGTGATATTGAGGTTGTCTTCGGTCCATCGTAAACCTACAAAAAAAAAAAAAAGTGATGTGTCTCACGGTGCCAATTGCCCGAAGCTTCAAATCGGCATGGTGAAAATTGTGGCATATACTCTCGCGCTCGTCATGATGAATATGGTTATATTGGCTTAAGAGATTTTTGTTCTTTCTCCATGTAGATGATGACAAAATTCTCAATCAATATGCGGCTCTTCGGCGAAGATGCAGAGAAGTAAACTCTCATGAATGTTGTC
>JAJONR010005829.1:0-34717 GCA_029582245.1 Solanum etuberosum | reverse complement strand
AATGAACCCAACACTATGGAAGCTTACATACCTCTTAGGGATTAAACCCATGGCGAAAATCCGCAACAAAACTCAAGAACCTCGACGAACGCTTTGATCCTCTCCTCTTTTCTCTTCTTTTCTCTTCTTGAACTCTCAACTAAAACCCTAGGCGTATATTAGGATTATAAAACTGAACCTAATAGGATTAGATCCTTAAAATCTTCTAAAAATGAATTAAATCTGATTTGGTAAGGAAAATACCAAAATACCCCTCACTATTTTCGGGTAACTTTCCTTATTTGGACAGCCTGACTTCAAAATGGCATAACTCACTCATCCGACCTCGAAACTTAGCAAACTCAGTGGCGTTGGAAAGATAATTCAAAGAACTTTAATTTGCTATCTTGTAGCCTACCTAACTCATCATGTACTGAGAGTTATTGTTATTTGAAGTTGACCAAAAACTCATAACTTAAGCATAACTTGCAAAATTTCAGATTTTGGTATTTCCAATTTAGTTCTTTTTGGAACTGAAGGTGCTACATCTAGTAACCTTAACACTTAAGAAATTTTAAATTCCTCGGTAAAATCCTACTCACAATGAAGGATGGTTCGAGTCTTAGCTCAAAAAATTTTGGGGTGTTACACAGGCGAACCTGGCGCACTATTGGCGCGGGACGCCAGCCCCTGAACTTCAGAGACTTGATTCTGGCGCACTGCTGGCGCGCCGCCCTAGACCCTCTGGCGCATCTGGGGCTCGCTGCGTCAGCCCCTCCCCAAGTTAACCCGACAAATTTTTCTTCTCGTTTTCTGACCCTAACTCGCCTAGAATCAATTGATTTCCTTAAATTTTCCTTAGATTCAATTATCCAATACACATATATGAGAATCTGCTAAAAAACAACCCTCAAACTCATACGTTTATCTCAAGAACTAATCAAACCCATCCTAATTCAAGAACGAAAGTAACACTTCAAGAACACTTATCAAGAACTCAACATTCCAAATCTTATGGATGAAATTAGAATATGTAAATCATGATTGGCGTGTGGGTGAACGAACCCAACACTACGAAAACTTACATACCTCGATTTGGTGAAATAAATCCCCGATTCCCAAGAGATCTTGTTCGTTCTTCCTTTTCTCCTCTTTTTCTCTTGAACTCTTCTCAAAACTCTAAGTGTAATTTAGGATTGTAAAACTGACCCAAATCAGATTTGACCCCAAAAATATTACTAAAAATGTTTTAAGCTGATGGGGTAAGGAAAAGACCAAAATACCCCTCACTAATTCGGGTAACTTTCCTTAACTGGGCAGGCTGACCTCAAACGGTCATATCTCCCTCATATGAGCTCGAAATTTAGTAAACTCTGTGGCGTTGGAAAGAGGATTCCAAGAAATTTCATTTAATTTCTTACGGGCCACGCAATTCATCTTGTACTGAAAGTTATGGTTGTTTGAAGTTGACCAAAAACTCACAACTCAAGCATAACTTGCAAAATTTCAAATTTGGCTATTTCCCAATTAGTCATTTCTAAGTTTAGATCTTTCTAATACCGAGGTGTTACACAAATACACATATCATACATATTAGAATGAATATAATTTAAGAAATGATACAAGATTCTAAAAAAAACAATTACATTATGAAAGAAATAAATGGATACAAATATGGTTCTTAAAGAACTATAAATCAATTTAGCATACATATTTGAATGAATACAAACTAATAAAGAAATACAAGTTTCATTATATGAAATACAACATGAAAACTAGAATGAATACAAATACAAGTTTGATGTTCAGAAAGTTGTTGTTTCTCAATTTGATCTTCATCATGTTTTTCGACTTCGCTGCTCGTAGACGAAGAACCTATAATTTTTATGTTCTTGATGATGTTGCTATTTCGAACTTGGGAATTTTTTTTCATGCGGATAGAGTCATGTAGATTCTTAGATCTGCTCTCTTCAGCCATTTTAATTGCAGAGCCTACATTTTCGAATAATTCTAGGGTAATGCATAAATCAAAAGAGGGAAAATATCCAAAACAATTATGATTATTTGCGATACCTCTTGTAATCCTCTTTGAATCAGACATTATAGTGAAAATCAAAATTTCCCAAACCTAAAACCTTAAATAAAAATGTCAAAATTACTAAACACACAATAATTTATATAAAATCAAAAAATATTTGATATATGAATGTTAATGGTGATTACTACTATATCTCCAATACAAAAACAAATAACAAAAAATCAAATCAAACGGTTAAATCGCAATAAAACAAAAATATCCAATATCCTGAGAATCTCAAGAGATACTTGAAGATAAATTTACCTCTATCAGTGAGTGAAAATGTTTTGAATGATTTATGAGATTTCTTTTTTAAAAAAGGATTAATATCGAAGAGAGATACTATGGAGTCTAGTTAAACAAGGAAAAGTTTAGGTTATTTGAAGTGAGAGAATATGGGTAAGAAACGTTAGAGAGAAAAAAGAGAGAATGTGGGCAAAAATCTTGAGAGAGAGAAAAGTGGGTAATGGAGTCAAATTAAGCCAAACATTGGCCCAGGAAGGGAAAGGAATTATATTAGAATACACTATATTTTCTATATAATTTAAAATATTGATATTTTTAATAATTATTTTAAAGTGTAATTGTTTTTAAGAAATATGTTACGGATTTTGACTAGTTAGCTAATTTTTTCCTTAAGAAAAAGTTATTAGTTGATATTGTCATACTTTTTCTAACAAGGGAGAAGAAAGTATAAGGGAAATCATCAACTAATTAGAAGGGTATGAATGATAACAAGTGTAGATCAAATTTAAGTCGGGCATTGTTGACATATTCAAAGACCAAATGCTTGTCCTCTTTCCTATAGTAAAAAGTTATAATAGAAAGCAAGTTCTTAGGTTCGATCAGCCTTAGCTCGCAGAAATTTTGTTCAAATTAAACCCCAAACCATACATCTGTATATCCGCTCTCTTAAGTAGACATTGATTCAGAGTCAACTTAGCTAAGCATAATCATAGAAAAATATTCTTGACAGTTGGTGATCTAGAACTTTTGACCATGCATGCTACATAGCCCAAACTTACTCATGGATCAAGTGAAGATCAAAATTTCGAAATCACCAATTTTCAAGGAAATCATGTGTCTCCACAAAATATTTCAAAAATTATCATATCATACGATTAAGATAATAATACTGTAACACCCTGAAGTTTTTAAGTTAAAACTCGAATCATTCTTCATTTGTGAATAAGATTGTACCGATTGATTCTTAATTGTTCTTAGGTGTTAAGGTCAATTCTTTAGTGTGGAAATGATTTTGGATATGAGTTAAGGTCACTAGAATCCCCTAGCATAAAGTTGAGTTGAAAACTTTCTTTCTAATTGAGTTTCACTATGACATTTTCCTTGGGTCAAATTCAATAGATCATACCTTTTATCACATTAAGAATTAGGTGGCCCATCAGCTATCAAATCGAAGGTCTTTGAGTCCTCTTTCCAACGCCGCCAAGTTTTCTAAAGTTTGAGCTCGGAGTAAAAAGTTATGCCCATTTGGGTGAAGACTCTCTACTCTCTAGTTAAGGCTTTTCATCCATTTTAATAAAGGGTATTTTGGTCTTTTCCTTTTCCCAATAGGCTTAGACACTTTTTTGTCACCCCAATTAAGGGTTTTATCAGATTCTAATCTCCCATTCAAGTTCCTAAACACTTTGGGATTTTAGAGTGAGGTTTCAAGAAGAGAAAAAAGGGTTTTCAAGCGTTCATCAAGTTTATGTGGATTTCATCAAGAACATCGTTCTTTCCCGGTATGTGAGGCTTCCCATAGTGATGGACTTGTTCATCCTCATGCCAAACATGTAATTCTTCCAATAATTCATCCATGAAATTGTTTTAAAGAGATTCTTGAGTAAGTTCTTTACTTTTAGCCCCATTCTTTAACAATGGAGGTTTTGAGTTCTTGAGTGAGGGTCTTGTGAATGAGTGGTCTTTCTTGATAAAATTTGAGTGATATTTCAATGAATTTCTGTTGGGTTTGTGAATCAACGAGAGTTTGGAAGAAATCAATTGATTCTAGATGAGTTAGGACCCGAAATTAAAATAAGAAAATTTGTCGAATTTCTGGATTCTGGTTGGGGCAATGCTCCCCCATAGCGCTTGGAGGGCTGGTGGTGCGCCCCAAAGTACTACCAGTACCCTTGGGGCTGGCGCGATACGCCACTGATGCGCTAGGGTTTCCTGCCCTTTTTCTTCTCCGTTCTTAGCCCCGTATGTGTTCCTTTGAATAGTTTCTTCATTCTCTTCTTGATATTAACTACTTAAGTCTTCACTAATCCTTGAGAGATGATACATATCCTAATCACATCTCTTAATTTATACATCAAATTAAAGTAAAGTCAAGAGGAAAGTTCAATAGGTCATTTTTAAGTCATTTTGAGGAGTCTTTTGCAATTCACTATAGACTTGAATTAAGTCCTGAGTAAATGAGTATGAGAATGATAAGAGTCGTATTCATGAGTCTATATTGTTATTGAGATCCTTGAGTGAGTTGTTCATGTCCATAATTTTGCATGAATCCTATTAATTGAGTATTCTCGAGATGAGAAGTATCGTTGAGTTCCGAGTTCTTGAGTTCTTGATTTTTGAGTATTGAGTTTCTATATTGTTATTGAGATCTTTGAGTTGATTCGTTCATGTCTATATTTTAGCATGAACCCTATTTTGAGTTATAAGTCTTGAGAGTCTTTGAAAGCCAATCATTGTGTTTTAAACTGAGTTTTGAGGAAAAGTTTAAATGTTCCATTTCATAAAAACTTAAGAGTTTCTAATGTTATATATATATATATATATATATATATACAGACACATACATATGTATACATATGTACCTATGTTGATTATTGGGCTTGAAAAATAAGTTCATAAGTGCATGCTTCTAAGAATGCAAACACGTCTAATGTTTTGAAAATTACTTCAATGAAGTAAAAATGTCCAGTTTTTTGTAATGGTGTATTGAGCATAAAATATATCAATTATTTTGGGAGTAGTATCGAGCACCGAATTGGGTTAGAGTCTTTTATAACTCGAAAGTCCCATAAAACTACGTAGCCAGCATAGGATAGGATAGCATTGATTCTTCATGCGAATCCTCATTGCCTCTAAGAAGGCCTATCAGATGGATCCATAGTCACAATATCATCCCATACCCCGACAAAGTATAGGATGGCCCTTGCAATGTGGGCGAAATATTGTATTATTGCTAGGCTCATAGTAATGGTTGTCGGTTAGAGAAACTCTCCACAGGTAAAGTATAATATTTTTTTATATTGTTTCTATTGTCTATATTGTTGTAATGTTAAATGATTTTTACTTCATGTTCATGTTTTGATTAAGTTGAATGCTTTCAGTCTTTCAGTTCAGTCATCTACGTTTTTAGTTCTACTTGCATACTCGTACATTCAATGTACTGATGTCATTCGACCTACATCCTTTTATGATGCAAATACAGGTGTTCAGGATTATCAACATGTGCTTCATTGAGATCACTCTACGCTCTAGTTAGTTTTTGGGTGAGCCTCTTTATATTCTAGAGGACCTCACATTTACTTTCAGTTTAGAAGTTTCTAGACATCGTGGGTCTTGTCCCGATATCCTTCTTTAATAGTAGAGGCTTCATAGGTAGTTATAGTTGAGGCGTCTTTCAGTATTTACTTTCTTTTGAGTTGTTTTACAAACTATAAGTATTTCTATTGACTATTTTTCCAAACCTTATGAGTTGAGTAATTGAGTTCAATGGATTTAATTTATTTTTAAGCTTTTGTATGCTTGAGTTATTCTTCCGCTTGTAGTCAGCCAGGATGAGGGTTCTCTTGGGGACCACTGATGGTTCTCGAGTGCCGGCCACGTCCAGGGTGTAGGCTCAGGTCATGAAAAACTTGGTATCAGAGCCCAGAGTTCAAGTGTCCTAGGGGTATGTATGAAGTCGTGGCAAGTAGGATCTTATTTATGGTTTTGAGTGCCTCACTTCTATAAATAAGGGACTACAGACATTTAGAAAAAGTTTCCCTTCTTCCATACTATAAATCGTGCAATTGAATTGTGTTATAAGAAACTTATGCATTTCTCGAATACATTCGACTACCCCTCATACTCAAGGTGGTTGAAAAGTATAGTTAGATCCTTATGGATGAGTTACTCTCTGTAAAAATTTAAGAAAGTCATGAGACTGCAGAGGGGCTTGAGAGAAGCCCGCGAGTGAGCTAAAGTGTTCTGATTCGAAAGAATGCACTCTTATTCATATGAATCATGTGTTTAAGATAAAATCAAGATGTACTCCCCGGCTCTATTCTGTAAACCTTCTTTTAGATGAGACCCTTATGAGGGAAGTGTGTTGTAGAATGTTTGGGTTGTATTTTTTCACCCAAATATATAGTACGAGTTGCGATGTCATAAGCAATTGTAGTAAAAGTGCCCAAAGTTAGAAGAATACATGCAGAGGTATAGTAATCTAAGAAAGGGAGATAGTGATAAGGCAAATTATGTTGTTGTAGTCATGTATCCAGTAATTTATTAATGAGGAGTTTTTCCTTATGGGTAGACTAAGAAGTGATGAGTTTGTGTAGATTTCATGATAGAAGATAGAGGAATGGTTACTAGTCAGAATAAGTTAGAAGTATACTTTAACTAGAAGGGAGTTTATGTCAATGTGCCATTGTGTTCGTGAAGACCAAGTATATGTGTTGAATAGAAGAGTAGAGTATTCATGAGGTGATATATCTAAGCTATGCTTATGATTTTTGAAAGGAGAGCCCCATAGTATTTAGAGGATAATAGAACTAATTAAGAAATGATGTATAGTAAGTGGGTAAATAGTACTTAACTTGTGAAAATGAATGTGACAGTAATTTGCAAATAAATAACCTGTGAGATCAAGATAGTCTACTTGTCATGAGATCTTAGTGGGCGAGTGCTTCTTAATTTTATCTATTATTCATATTAGTATAGTATGTGAGAAATTGTATTGATAATTGTGTTTAGTACTAGACACTAAGCTTGAATTTGAGATGAGTGTCGTGATAAAAAATGATGGCAACATGAGGGTGATGATGTTAGTTTGAGATCTGATCTAGTAGGTTTGACATAGAGTTGTTGAGGAATTAAGAGGTTAGTTACAATGAGTGTGGGTGGTACAAGTATGGGATTCTAACTTTTAGATAAGAGTACTGAAGTGTCACTAAGTCATTAGAGTAACAAGAGCATTAAGAGGTGTACTCGAGATTGTATGTAACAAGAAGGGGTTCCAATTAAGTTGATGATTTTTCATTTGTGAATAAGATTGTATAGAGTGATTCTTAATTGTTCTTAGCTGTTAAGGTCAATTCTTTAGTGTGGGAATGATTTTTGATATGAGTTAAGGTCACTAGAATTCCCTAGCATAAATTTGAGTTGAAAACTTTCTTTCTGATTGAGTTTCACTATGACATTTTCCTTGGGTCAACTTCAATCAAACATATCTTTTATCACATAATGAATTAGGTGGCCCATGAGCTATCAAATCGAAGGTTTTTGAGTCATTTTTCCAACGCTGCCAAGTTTGCTAAATTTTGAGCTTGAAGTAAAAAGTTATGCACATTTGAGTGAGATTTCAATGAATTTGTGTTGGAGTTGTGAATCAAAGAGAGTTTGGAAAAAATCAATTGATTCTAGATGAGTTAGGACCCGATATCGAACAAGAAAATTCATTGGATTTCTGGGTTCGGGTTGGGGCAATGCACCCCCATAGCGCTAGGAGGTCTGGCGCCCTGTGCTAGAAGTACGCCCCAAAGTACTCCCCGTACTCTTGGGGCTGGCACGATGCACCACTAATGCGCCAGGGTCGCCTGCCCTTTTTCTTGTCTGTTCTTCGTCTCGTATGTGTTCCTTCGAATCGTGTCTTCATTCTCTTCTTGATATTAAATCTTAAAGTCTCCATTAATCCTTGAGAGATCCTAGATATCCTAATCATATCTCTTAATTTACACATCGAATGAAATTAAAGTCAAGAGGTTCTTTTTAAGTTATTTTGAGAAGTCTTTTGCAATTAACTATAGACTTGAATTAAATCTTGAGTAAATGAGTATGTGAATGAGAAAAGTTGTATTCATCAGTCTATATTGTTATTGAGATCCTTGAGTGAGTCGTTCATGTCCATAATTTTGCATGAACTCTATGAATTGAGTATTCTTGATATGAGAAGTATCGTTGAGTTTCGAGTTCTTGAGTTCTGACTATTGAGTTTCTATATTGTTATTGAGATCCTTGGGTTGATTCATTCATGTCTATATTTCAGCATGAACCCTATTTTGAGTTATATGTCTTGAGAGTCTTTGAAAGCCAATCATTGTGTTTTAAACTAAGTTTTGAGGAAAAGTTAAAGGCTCCATTTTATAAAAACTTAAGAGTTTCTAATGTTATATATATATATATATATATATATATATATATATATGTTGATTATTGGGCTTGAAAGATAAGTTCATAAGTGCATGCTTTTAAGAATGCAAACACGTCTATTGTTTTGAAAAGTACTTCAATGAAGTAAAAATGTCCATTCTTTGTAATGGTGTATTGAGCATAAAGTATATCAATTATTTTGGGAGTAGTATCGAGCACTGAATTGTGTTAAAGTCTTTTATAACTCGGAAGTCCCATAAAACTACGTAGCCAGCGTAGGATACGATAGTATTGATTCTTCATGCGACTCGTCACTGCCTCAGAGAATCCCTATTAGATGGATCCATAGTCACAATTTCATCCTATACCCCGGCAAAGTATAGGATGGCCCTTGCAACGTGGGCGAAATGTTGTATCATTGCTAGGCTCATAATATTGGTTGTCGGTTAGAGAAATTCTCCACAAATAAAGTATAATATTTTTTTATATTGTTTCTATTGTATTTATTGTTGTAAAGTTAAATGATTTTTACTTCATGTTCGTGTATTGATTCAGTTGAGTGCTTTTATTCTTTCAGTTCAGTAATATACACTTACAGTTCTACTTGCATACTCGTACATTCAATGTTTTGATCTCATTCGACCTGCATCTTTTTATGATGCAGATTCAGGTGTTCAAGATTATCAATAGGCTCTTCGTTAAGATCACTCTACACTCCAGTTAGCTTTCGGGTGAGCCTCTTTGGATTCTGGAGGACCTTGCATTTACTTTATGTTTAGAAGTTTTGAGATGTCATGAATCTTTTCCCGATATCCTTATTTAATAGTAGAGGCTTCATAGATAGTAGGGCGGTGAAAATTGCTCACAGATTCAGCAGAGGTCTACAGCCCCAACACCTTCATCAGCTAGCGCTCCATCCCCTAGGTTTCTATAGGATCAGAAAGGGAGAACATCAGGCTCTAAGTCACAGGGGAGTTCTTCAGGTAACCGGACTTTTCCAACTTGTCAAAAGTGTGGTAAGAATCATCCGGGCGAGTGTCTTGCAGGCAGAGAGGGGTGTTTTGGGTGTGGTCAGTCTGATCATAGGTTGAAGGATTGCCCTTCTTCCAGGCAAGGATAAGGAGGTAACAGTGCTGAACCTACTACATCAGCAGCGCCAACAGGTCACCCCACTCAACAGGGTGCCTCGTCCAGTATAGGTGACGGTCAGCGCCAGAACAGGTTGTATGCTCTCCAGGCTCACCAACACCAAGAATGTTCTCCCGATGTGGTCATTGGTACATTGAGAGTATTCAATTTAGATGTTTATGCATTGTTAGATCTGGGGCTACATTATCTTTTGTAACTCCCAATATAGCAGTAAACTTTGGTGTCAGTACAAAAACTCCAGTAAGTGACCCAGTTATAGGTAGATGGGTATACAGAAATCACCCTGTCACAGTTCCCAGAAAGTCACCTCAGCAGACCTTGTAGAGTTAGAAATGGTAGATTATTATATCATTCTAGGCATGGATTGGTTACATTCTTGTTATGCCTCAGTCGATTGTAGAACTAGGATCGCTCGATTTCAGTTTCCAAACGAGCCAGTCTTAGGGTGGAGGGTAGTAGTTTAGTGCATGTAGGTTGATTTATCTCTTACCTTAAGGCCGTGAAAATGATTTCTAAAGGGTATATCTAACATCTTTTTTGGGTTAAGGATTAAAACTCTGAAACCCCAATTCTGGAGTCAGTCCCTCTCGTAAATGAGTTTCCAGAAGTGTTCCCAGAAGATCTTCCCGGAGTTCCTCCCGAAAGGGAAATCGACTTCGGAATAGATCTCCTTCCAGATATCCAGCCTATTTCGATTCCTTCTTACATAATGGCTCCAGCTGATCTTAAGGAATTGAAAGAACAGTTGAAAGGCCTTCTAGTAAAGGCTTCATCAGTCCCAACATCTCTCCATGGGGTGCTCCAGTATTGTTCGTACGAAAGAAAGACGGTTCTCTCAGGATGTGCATTGACTATCGTCAATTGAACAAAGTCACAATCAAGAATAATTTTCCCATCCATTGGATTGATGACTTGTTCGACAAACTTCAGGGTGCTAGTTACTTTTCTAAGATAGAACTCAGATCCGCTATCATCAGCTCAGACTCAAAGATAGTGACATCCCGAAGACAACCTTCAGGACTCGGTATGGTCACTATGAATTTGTAGTTATGTCTTTTGGACTAACAAATTGTCCTGCAAATTTCATGGACTTACTGAACAGGGTGTTCAAATAATACTTGGACTTGTTTGTCATTGTCTTTATTGATGATATCTTCATTTATTCTTGGACTGAAGAAGAACATGGGACTCCTCTGAGAGTTGTTCTGGAAACTCTCAAAGATCACTAGTTATTTACTAAGTTCAGTAAATGTGAATTATGGTTATAGTCAGACGCTTTCCTTGGTCATGTGGTATTCAGCGAAGAGATCCGAGTAGATTCTCAGAAAATTCAGGCAGTAAAACACTGGCCCAGACCCACCTTTCAACTGATATCAAAATTTTCTTGGGTTTGGCCGGTTACTATAGAAGGTTTTTTGAAGGATTTTCATCCATAGCTTCCCCATTGACCAAGTTAACTCAGAAAAAGGTCAAGTTTCAGTGGTCAGATGAAAGTGAGAGAAGCTTCTTAGAACTGAAGACCAGGTTGACTATAACTCTGGTCTTAACTCTACCAGAGGGTTCAGACGGTTATGTGGTTTATTGCAATGCATCTAGGGTCGGCCTAGGTTGTGTGTTGATGCAGCAAGGTAAGGGCATAGCTTATGCTTCTAGATAGCTTAAGGTCCACAAGAAGAACTACCTGACTCATGACCTCGAGCTTGCAGCCGTAGTGTTTGCCCTAAATATTTTGAGACACCACTTGTATGACGTTCATGTTGATATGTTCACAGTTCATAAGAGCCTAAAGTATGTATTCACTAGAAAGAGTTGAATCTTCATCAGAGGAGATGGCTTGAATTCCTCAAAGACTATGACATGAACGTGCTCTATTATCCGGGTAAGGCCAATGTAGTGGATGATGCTCTCAGAAGATTGTCTATGGGTAGTGTAGCACATGTTGAGGAAGAAAAGAAAGAGTTAGCCAAATATGTTCACCAGCTTGCTCGCTTAGGAGTTTGTCTTACGGACACGTCAGATGGTGGTGTTATAGTTCAGGATGGATCAAAATCTTCATTGGTAGCGAAGGTTAAGGAAAAACAGGATAGCGATCCTATATTACTTTTGTTGAAAGGTGTAATTCATCAGCAAAAAAGTTGATGTTTTCTCCCAAGAGGAAGATGGTATACTTCATTACCAGGGTCGTTTATGTGTTCCAAATGTGGGTGAGTTGAGGCAGCAGATCCTTACAGAAGCCCATAATTCCAAATATTCTATTCACTCGGGTGTCACTAAGATGTACCGTGATCTACGGGAAGTCTATTGGTGGAATGGCATGAAGAGGGCCATCGCAGATTTTGTGACTAAATGTCCTAACTGTCAACAGGTTAAAGTAGTACATCAGAAACTACGAGGTGTGACTCAAGAGATTTGCATTCCTACATGGAAGTGGTAAGTGAAAAACATGGACTTCATTACGGGCTTACCTCGTACTCGTAGAAAACATGAATCCATTTGGGTGATAGTGGCCAAAGTTACTAAGTCAGTACACTTTTTGGCCATCAAGACTACAGATTCGGCGAAGGACTATGCCAAACTCTACATCAATGAGATAGTAAGGTTGCATAGGGTTCCCTTGTCTATCATCTCAGATAGAGGTCCTCAGTTTACATCCCATTTCTGGAAGTTGTTCCATAAAGGTTGCTTATGTGTTACAAATATGGGTGAGTTGAGGCAACAGATCCTCAGAAAAGCCCATAATTCCAGATATTATATTCACTCGGGTGTCACTAAGATGTGCTGTGATCTATGGGAAGTCTATTGGTGGAATGGAATGAAGAGGGACATCGCAGATTTTTTGGATAAGTGTCCTAACTGAACAGGTCAAAGTAGAACATCAGAAACTACGAGGTGTGACTCAAGAGATTTGCATTCCTACATGGAAGTGGTAAGTGATAAACATGGACTTCATTACGGGTTTACCTCGTACTCGTAGACAACATCAATCTATTTGGGTGATTGTGGACAGAGTTGCTAAGTCAGCTCATTTTTTGGCCATCAAGACTACAAATTTGGCGAAGGACTACGCCAAACTCTACATCAATGAGATAGTAAGGTTGCACGGGGTTCCCTTGTCTATCATCTTAGATAGAGGTCCTCAGTTTACATCCCATTTCTGGAAGTTGTTCCATAAAGGTCTTGGTACTCAGGTAAATCTTAGTATATCATTTCATTCACAGACGGACGGTCATGCAGAGAGTACCATTCAGACCTTAGAGGACATGTTGAGAGCTTGCGTGATCGATTTCAAGGGTAATTGGGATGATCACCTACCTCTCATAGAGTTTACTTACAATAACAGCTTCCATTCCAGCATTCAGATGGCCCATTATGAAGCACTATATGGGCGTAGATGCAGATCTCTGATTTGTTGGTTTGAAGTAGGTGAAGTAGCCTTGACTGGGCCAGATTTGGTTCATGAGGCTATGGATAAAGTTCAGCTCATCAGAGATAAAATAAAGACAGCTCAGAGTCATCATAAGTCCTATGCAGATGTCACGACCCAGGGGTACACCCTAGATGTAACATGGTTTATAGGACCCCAACAGACCCATACAAGCTACTTAGCATTCATAACATAAGAAATATAATAAAAGAGGTAACGACAACAATTTCAAGTCCAAAAGTTTTATAAAACTAAAGCGGAAGTCTAAAATACTTGTCTCATTAGCCATCTAGTACAATAGAATGAAATTGGGCCTAGCCCATACATCATGTCCAAAACTGGAAATTAGAAAAGAAACTAAGAACAATGAAATTCGTCCTCGAAGCATGAGAACTCACCAAAGCTCGAGAACCTCGCAATCAACCACTAGCCACGAAACTGAGAAACCTGACTGTCGGACCCTACATTTGGGGAAATGTAGGCAAGAGTATGCGTTAGTACAAAACAATGTACCAAGTATGATGGCTATGCATAAAATATTAAAATCATGCTAAAAGAGGACATTTCATGACATGCAATTGACCAAGCTAAAACATGATATAAGAAAAGTTAGAAAACATAAGTCATAAAACATGGTCAATGCAAGCTAACATCTTTAAAGCCTTTGAACACATATGAGATACTCCTCGAAGTAACCTTAGTTCATTATTATTGTGGGAAATAGCCTTAACCGACATAGAGACCATGTGAGCTATAACATGATCCCCCGTTGTCTCCCACACTAAAAAGGGTTGTCCTACTTGCCAAGGTAAGGACCATGAATTTCTAGCTTAAGTGGATCCACTAGCTAATGTCTATCTAGACAATCATCCTATGGGAGCACATAGGTAAGGGATAAGTAGATTGCTTCCAGAAACCCGACCTCTACTAACGGGAGAGCCTCCATATCAATATCCTTTAGGTACTAAGCCTAATTCCCATGGAATAGTCTTTTCTTACTTTTTCTTGTTATCCATGGAAGGGAACGTCATCTTGCCAATCCAAGCTAAGTCATAAGTCATCCATGGAAAGGTATCATTCAATAACCAATTCAAGCTAGTTTTCATTAGGATAGCTCTTTATCTTTGATTCAATTAGGTGAGAAGATCTTTCAACCTTAAAATCCTTACTATGTGAGAAAACCTTTCTAAATCATGATTTCATGTGTATATGAGAAAAATCCTTTCAACAACACAACACAACACAACAACAACATCATCATTGTTACTTTACTCTCAAAGCATCTTTAATGCATTTGCATAGATTTCATAAGAACATGCATAATTCCATAATTTACCTTTCAAGTTTCAAAACCCACTTTCAATCATCAACATTTAGAAAATATGGGTTAGACATGGATCCCATTATAAATTCAAGTAAATCTATCGATTCATGATTGATTTCATAAACTCCTCTTTCGTAATCAAAACCCACATCATATGATCATAATTTGGAAAACATGGGGATTTCGTGGATTCTTAGGGGAATCATCATAAAATCATGGTATTTCATCAATTCATGCATAAGAGGTCATAATTCGAACATTTAAATCAATACTCAAGAGAACTCATGGCAATTGAAGAAAACCCTAACTAAATTGGTGGATTTTGTAACTTTAAAAATAGGAGAATTTGGGAAATTCGTGGATGAAAACTATCATACCTCAAAGCCAATTGCTTATCTTCAATAGAGGAATGGAGACTTGACTTGAAACCCTAGGTTGAATCTTATTCTTCAAGCTTTCTTAGAGAGAGAAATATTTTGGAGATGAGACTTGTTCTTCTTTTGGTAAATATGAAGTGAATGATTTCTATTGGGATATTTGGCGGCTAAAATACTTATATAGGGGTCTTAGTGAAGGGTAAAACGACAGTATTAGGCTAGACTAACTAGGAAAAGACCCAACTGCCCCTGAATATAACTCCCAACCTACCATCGACGCCCCTGACCGACGGACCGTGGACTGTCCGGCGGTCTATCCTGCACGACCATCACTGACTTCAGAAACTTTTGATTTAGGGGTCCTGACATACGGACCCTCGACCGACGGACTGTGGACCCAACGACGGTCTGTTGGTTCGGTCTTAGTTCTAGGTTTCTTGGCATAGTTGGGGTGACCAATCCACGGACCACGCCTACGGTCCGTGGTCCCATCCATGATCCGTGGGTGGCCTCTATTGGTTGGCACCTGCAACTTCTGAAAATAGTTACTTTTCCCTTTTTCGAATCCGGGGTGTTACAATATCTCCCCCTTGGGATCATTCGTCCTCGAATGAGATTGAAGCTAGCATGAAAAGAGTAGGAGAGAAACTAACAACCCAATCATCAATGCAACTTCATCTAAATGCATATAACTAAGGAGGAAATATTGACTCCAATCTAGGACGTGATTAAAACATCATAAGGAAGATAGGAACTAAACCTATCAGCCCAACATGAATCCAATCATATAAATGCACATATCAAAGGAGGAAACATCAACTCCAAGCTAAACTTACTCTTATCATCATATCATGAAACCTATATGCAACTCATGCTCAAATGCATATATCCGAGGAAATATTAACTCCAAGCTAAATCATGTTCAAAACATCGTATCATGTAGTCTATATGCAATTCATACTCAAATGCACATAAACATGTAGAAATCAATCAAGTTGACTCATTTTCTCAAAACTTAAGCTTTTTCATGAATATGCATAATTGAAGAAATCATGGGAATATCTAAGACGCATGACTCCAAAACAAAGAGTGAACCATGAGGAACTTATTACCTCAAGCTAGAGAAGGGGTAGAAGGAAAGAGACGAGGATATCGGGATTTCATATCGGCCTCGGCCTCCCAAGTAGCACCCTCAACTAACTGATTCCGCCGCAACACTTTCACAGAAGCAACTTCTTTGTTTCTCAACTTCTTGACTTGACGATCTAAAATCTCAACCGGAACATCTTCATAAGAAAGATTCTCACTAACTCCCAAACCTTCTAAGGGAACTATGGATGTCGGATCACCAACACATTTCTTCAACATATAGACATGGAAAACCGGATGCACTGATGCCAACTCATTAGGCAATTCTAGATCATAAGCAACATTACCAACATGCCTCAAAATCTAATATGGGCCTACATAACGGGGACTAAGCTTCCTGTTCTTACCAAACCTCATTACACCCTTCATGGGTAAAATTTTCAAGTAAACCTAATCATGAATATCAAACTCAAGATCTCTTCTTCTTACATCGACATATGACTTTTGCTGACTTTGAGCCATTTTCAACCTCTCTCTAATAAGTCGAACCTTCTCTATAGCATCATGTACCAACTCGGGACGTATTAGGGCAACTTCACCCACCTCACACCAACCTATAGGATATCTACACCTCCTACCATACAATGCCTCGAATGGATCCATATCAATACTCTAGTGATAGCTATTTTTATAAGTAAAATCAAACAATGGAAAATGGTCATCCCAATTACCCTTAAAATCAATCACACAAGCTCTCAACATGTCTTCCAATGTTTGGATAGTACGCTCCGCTTGCCCATCAGTTTGGGGTGAAAGGTCGTACTAAGCTTAACACGAATACCAAGACCCTTTTGGAAAGACTTCCAAAACTGAGAAGTGAATCGGGTACCACGATCTGAAATAATAGACAAAGGAACTCCATGCAACTTTACCATTTCTCTCAAATACAACTTAGCATAATCCTCCGCCAAATAGGAAACCTTGACGGGAATAAAATGAGCCGATTTCATCATCCGATCTACTATAACCCAAATCGAGTCATGTTGTCACCGGGTGTGAGGCAAACCAACAATGAAATCCATATTCAAATCTTCCCACTTCCAAGTAGGAATGCTAATGTCTTGCGATAAACCTCTTCGTTTCTTATGCTCAACTTTCACTTGTTGACAATTAGGACACTTAGTCACAAATTCCGTAATATCCTTTTTCATCCCATTCCACCAATAGACCTCCTATAAATCATAGTATATCTTGGTGGCTCCCGGGTGAATGGAATATCGTGAACTATGAGCTTCTGACAAGATATGTTCTCTCAAGTCATCAATATTAGGAACACACAAACGACCTTGATATCTAAGTACAACATCTCCCTCTTGGGAGAAAGACTCAACGGATTTCTTAAGCACCGCTTCCTTTAAGTAGACCAAAATTGGATCAAGACCTTTCTTGTCTTTCACATCCGCCACAAAAGATGATTCTGAATCATTGTGAACCATAACACCACCCTTGGTAGAGTCCACTAACTGAACGCCTAATCGGGCTAATCTATGAACATCTCGAAACAAATCCTTTTTACTTCCTCAATATGAGAAACACTACCCATAGATAACCGACTAAGAGCATCCGCCACCACATTTGCCTTACCGGGGGGATAGAGAACACTCATATCATAATCCTTCAATAAATCAAGCCACCTTCTTTGGTGAAGATTTAGATCCTTTGATTAACACATATTGCAAACTCTTGTGGTCGGTAAACACATCTACATGCATACCATACAGATAATGCCTCCAAATCTTTAAGGTAAAAACAACCATCGCTAGTTCAAGGTCATGGGTAGGATAATACTTCTCATGAATCTTAAGTTGCCTTGAGGCATAGGCAATACCCTTCTAATTTTGCATAAGCACACACCCTAACCCAATTCTTGAGGCATCACATTAAAAAACAAAACCATCAGTCCCTTCCGATAAAGTCAACACCGGAGCGGAAGTAAGTTTATTCTTCAACTCTTGGAAACTCTTCTCACACGCTTCGTACCATATGAACTTAGCCTTCTTTTGAGTCAAAGTCGTCAAAGGAGAGGAAATCAAAGAAAAATCCTCAACAAACCTTCTGTAGTAACCGGCTAAACCCAAGAAACTTCTAATATTTGAGGGGGATAGAGGTCTAGGCCAACTCTTGACCGCATCTGTCTTCTTAGGATTTACCTCAATGCCCTTACTTGAAACAATATGACCAAGAAAAGCTACGGCCTTAATCAAAACTCGCATTTACTAAACTTGGCAAAGAGTTGTTGGTCCTTAAGAATTTGCAACACGATCCTTAAATGATTAATATGCTCATTCTGACTTCTCGAATAGATCAATATATCATCAATGAACATAATCACAAACATGTCAAGGTATTGTCTAAACACTCTATTCATCAAATCCATAAATGTCGCCGGAGTATTAGTCAACCCAAACGACATTACCAAAAACTCATAATGACCATACCGAGTTTAAGAAGCCGTCTTCGGAATATCATCTTCCTTCACCCTCAATTGGTGATAACCCGAACGAAGATCAATCTTAGAGAAGTAACTCGCTCCTTGAAGTTGGTCAAATAAATCATCTATCCTTGGAAGAGGATATTTATTCTTAATGGTCACCTTGTTCAAATGAGGATAGTCAATACACATACAAGGGGAACCATCTTTGTTTCTAACAAACAAAACTGGAGCACCCTATGGAGAGATACTCGGTCGGATGAAACCCTTATCCAACAAATCTTTCAATTGTTCTTTCAACTCCTTTAGTTCCGCCGGAGCCATCCAGTAAAGAGAAATAGAAATAGGTTGCGTATCTGGGAGAAGGTCAATACCAAAGTCTATTTCCCTTTCGAGAGGAATAACGGGTAAATCATCTGGGAACACTTCCGAAAACTCATTAACAACGGTGACTGATTCAAGAGTAGGGGTTTTGAAATCCACATCCCTGACCCTAACTAAATGATAAATTCAACCCTTAGAAATCATCTTTCTAACTTTAAGGTAAGAGACAAACTGACCCTTAGGCATAAAATTTTCCCCCTTTCCATTCTAGGACAGGCTCATTCGAAAACTGAAACTTGACTACACGAGTTCGACAATCAGTAGAAGCATAACATGAGTGCAACCAATCCATCCCAAGGATGACATCAAAATCTAGCATATCAAGCTCTACCAAGACAACAAGAGTAACTCTATGGTACAAGGAGACGGGACACTTTCTATAGACCCTCTTAGCCACAATAGAATCACTAACAGGAGTAGAGATAGAAAAAGGATCTAACAACACATCCGGAAGAACATCAAACCTCATAGCCACATATGGCGTCACAAAAGACAAGGTAGCACCGGGATCAAGTAAAGCATAAACATAAAGTTGGAAGACTTTCAACATACCGGTAACCACATCAGGAGAACCCTCTTATTCACCACGAGTCTGAAGTGCATAGAATCGGTTTTGCTTAGGAGTATTTGAACCTGAACCACTAGGAGGAGCTTTCTTGCCCTCTCTTCTTTTAGCCATAAGCATCACGCAATCCCTCATCTTATGACCACTTTTACCACAACTGAATCAACTATCCGTGCTAGCTAGGCACTTACCCTCGTGCTTCTTTCCACACCTAGCACAAATAGACATAGGCAATGAGATCCACTAGCATTCCCTCCTTGACGCTTAGGGTTAAACACCCTATCTTTGTTGAACTTAGGAGGAGCATTGGAGGAACCTTGACAGGAAAACCTTTGTCGAAATCTAGAACGACCATGTCCATCGGACCTTGCATGAGAGAAATTACCATCACCAGTTTTAGCTCTCTTTGTCTGCCTAGACTTTTCCTTAAGTTTCTCCTCTTAGATTCGTTGAGCATGAACCATGAGACGAAAGATGTCCATGTCATTAATGAGCATGGAAGTACGGCATTCCTTGACCACCATTTCGAAAACACCCGAAATGAACTTACTCATCCTTGCCCTAGGATCGGCAACCATTGTAGGGGAATATTTAGACAATTATGTGAACTTCAAAGCATATTCCCTCAACTCATACCTCCTTGATGAAGGTTGATGAACTCAAGCACCTTTGCTTCCCTCATCTCAAGGGGAAAGAACCTATCAAGGAAATCAATGTTGAACTTCTCCCAATCAAAAGGACATGCATCTTCCGGTCTCCCTTCTTTCCATTCGTTGTACCATATTTGAGCCATACCCTTAAGTTGATAAGCGGCCAAGCTAAAACATGATATAAGAAGAGTTAGAAAACATAAGACAGAAACATGGTCAATGCAAGCTAATATTTGTAAAGCCTGTGAACACATATGAGATACTCCTCGAAGTAACCTTAGTTTATTATTATTGTGGGAAGTAGCCTTAACCAACATAGATATCATGTGAGCTATAACATGATCCGCCAGTGTCTCCCACACCGAAAAGGGTTGTCCTACTTGCCAAGGTAAGGACCATGAACTTATCTAGCAATCATCCTATGGGGGCACATAGGTAAGGGATAAGGAGATTGCTTCTAGAAACCCGGCCTCTACTAACGGGAGAGCCTCTATCTCAATATCCTCGAAGTGCTAAGCATAATTCTCACGAAATAGTCATTTCTTAATTGTTCTTGTTATCCATGGAAGGACATGTCGTATTGCAAATCCAAGCTAAGTCGTAAGTCATCCATGGAAAGGTGTCATTCAATAACCAATCCAAGCTAGGTTTCATTAGGATAGCTCTTTATCTTTGATTCAATTAGGTGCGAAGACCTTTCAACCTTAGAATCCTTACTATGTGAGAAAACCTTTCACAATTCTGCTTTCATGTGTATATGAGAAAACTCCTTTCAACAACACAACAACAACATCATCATTGTACTTTACTCTCAAAGTATCCCTAAAGCATTTGCATAGATTTCATAAGAACATGCATAATTCCATAATTTACCTTTCAAGTTTCAAAACCCACTTTCAATAATCAACATTTAGAAAACATGGGTTAGACATGGATCCCATCATAAATTCATGTAAATCTATTAATTTATGTTTGATTTCATAAACTCCTCTTTCGTAATCAAAACCCACATCATATGATCATAATTTGAAAAACATGGGGATTTAATGGGTTCATAGGGGAATCATCATAAAATCATGGTATTTCATCAATTCATGCATAAGGGTTCATAATTCAATCATTTAAATCAATACTCAAGAGAACTCATGGCAATTGAAGAAAATCCTAACTGAATTGGGGGATTTCTTTGAAAATAGGAGAATTTTGGAACTCCATGTATGGAAGAAATCCATCGATGAAAACTATCATACCTCAAAGCCAATTGCTTATCTTCAATGTAGTAATGGAGACTTGACTTGAAACCCTAGGTTGAATCTTCTTCTTCAAGCTTTCTTAGAGAGAGAAATATTTTGTAGAGGAGACTTGTTCTTCTTTTGGTGAATTTGAAGAGAATGATTTCTATTGGGAAATTTGGGGATTAAAATACTTATATAGGGGTCTTAGTTAAGGGTAAAATGACATAGTATTAGGCTAGACTAACTAGTAAAAGACCCAACTACCCCTGAAAATAACTGCTGACCTACCATCGACGCCCCTGACCGACGGTCCGTCCTGCACGACCGTCACTGACTTCAGAAACTTTGGATTTAAGGGTCCTTACCAATGGACCCTAAACCGACGGACTGTGGGTCTAACGACGGTCCATTGGTCCGGTCGTGGTTCTAGGTTTCTAGGCATAGTTCGGGTGACCAATCCACGGACCACACCTAGAGTATGTGGTCGCATCCACGGGCCATGGGTGGCCTCTGTCGGTTGGCACCTGCAACTTCTAAAAATAGTTACTTTTCCCTTTTTCGAATCTGGGGTGTTACAACAGATGTGCAGAGAAGGGACCTAGAGTTTGAAATAGATTATTGGGTTTTCTTGAAAGTTTCACCCATGAAGGGGATGACGAGATTTGGCAAGAAAGGGAAGCTTAGTCCAAGATATATAGGTCCTTACAAAATCCTGAAAAGGGTTGGTAATGTGGCTTATGAGTTAGAGTTGCCAGCAGAACTAGCAGCGGTTCATCCAGTCTTTAACATTTCCTTGTTGAAGAAGTGTGTGGGTTATCCGGCATCGATAGTACCTTTAGAGAGTGTGGCTATGAAGGATAGCCTCACCTATGAAGAGGTTCCAGTTGAAATTCTTAACCATCAGGTTTGTAGGTTGAGAAATTAAGAAGTCGCTTCAGTAAAGGTTTTTTGGAGGAGTCAGTCCGTAGAGGAAGCTACTTGAGAAGCAGAAGCAGCCATGATGGCCAAGTATCCTAACCTCTTTCCTTGCGATTCAGTTTCAGCTTGAGGTAATAGTTCCTCTCCAGTCTCTTAGCTTACTCTAGTGTAATTCAGCCTCAGTATCTTGTTCCCTCAATTATCTTTGCATTTCAGCCTCTTTGCATGTTCATGGAACTCAGTTCAGTTAGTTATAAATTTCTAGTACTTAGTGATAGGGATTGCAGCTCCTTCTCTCCATACTCAGCTTGTTTAGTCTTCATTCGAGGAAGAATGTTCCCTAGGAGGAGATAATGTAACACCTCGGGTCCAAGGAGATGAGACCTACGACCGTGGTCCATGGTCCATCGATGGACCGATGGTTTGTAAGTGGGGTCCCATCATTGGGGTCCAAGATTTAAGGGTCTCTGATCCCACCCAAGGCCAACCCGTACGGTCTATGGTTGGACCTACGGACCATAGGTCTGGCCGTTGGTGAGGGTCGACACTTATTTGGAAAGAAAGGGCTTTTGGATCAACTTCAAATGGTCATATCTTTTATCAAAAAATGAATTAGGTGGCCCATGACTTATCAAATTAAAGATAATTGAGTCCTCTTTCCAATGCCACCGAGTTACTAATATTCAAGCTCGGAGTATAAAGTGACCCTCGTTTCAGTAGAGCCCTATTGTGCAGGGCCAAAAACCATGACCCAATTGACGGGCAGTGGTTCAAATGAAGGTCCGTCAGTGGCCTCGTGAAGGGTCTTCGTCAGATTTTAAGTTAGGGTAATTTTGGTCTTTCCTCCTATGCTTTGGGCACTTAAACCAAATCGTTTGATGCTTAAACTACGTTCTTTTACCTAGTCTAAGCCTGCTAATCTAGTCAGAACCTACCCAAAACCCTTATTCTCAAAACAATCATCGAAATTAGAACAAAAAGAAGAGTAAGAGGCACCAGTTCCTCTAAGAACAAGCAGAGGTGTTCTTCAATTTCAGCCCCAAAATCCAAAGGATTTCTCTGTAGCTTTCATCACCAGGTATGTGGGATTTCACTAGTGGGTTCCTTTCACCCATTAAGTCCCTAGAATTCAGTTAATTCTTCAGATTCTCATAATTTGTTCACACCTAGGGTTTCTAGATTTTTAAGACTTATAGTGATATGGTTCCTTTGATCTAAATAACTTGTTTCTTGATGATATAGTATAATTCCATGTATAGAACTCAAAACCCTAGCTTGTGTAAATTTATCCTAGTTCATGATTTATACTTGCTAGGTCAACCAGACAGAAATTCATGCTTCAGATTTCGAATGCTATATTCTCAATATATAAATGTTGCATTCTCAATTAGCATGTCAGTTTTTTAGCTATTCAGTCTTTAGTACATTTTAGTTTCATGACTATTCAGTTGGGAGTCTCTGGTTGAACTAGGGTTCAGCGTACCCTCAAAGTCCCAGAACTACGTGCCAACGTAGGTTCAGAAGTCCCCTCTGCTGGGCATCAGTTTTTAGTGATCACGCCACAGTCATGCCTCTATACCCCTGGCAAGGTATATTGGGTCCTCTCGATGGGGCGTATACATCATACTCCACGTTTAGCTCACGTGGTTTATGTTGGTTAATAGTAGCTCCCACAGTCAGACTCTCAGTGCAACCAGGTTTTCAGCATATATGTTTATATTCATCATTAGTAGTTGGTCATTGCATTCAATTCAGTTTTCAGATATACTTCAGTACCTATTTGTATCCTTGTTCAGATTATATCATTGCTTAGTTATGCATTGTTCAGTTTATATACTTTTTTCAGCTTATCATATCTATATCATGTATGCTCAGAACATTCCAAGTACAGACGCATACTTTGAGCTACATCGTTTCATGATGTTGGTTCAGGCACTTAGCATCCATATCACTCTTAGATCAATTCTCAATACGACTTTAGCAACTTCAGTGGTGAGCCCTCATACTTCGAGGACAATAGACATGCTTTCTATTTTAGTCTTTACTTTGAGTTTTCAGTTTTGTTAGATTTAGCTGGGGGGCATGTCCCAACAACTCAACTCAGTTAGAGGTTTTTCAAACATAGTAGTACATTCAGCTCAAGTTGTTAAGTGGTTGTGTCATTCATCACTAAATTCTTATTATTTACATTTACTTTCAAACCAGTTGGGGTTTGTTCCCTCTTTAGATATCCATTGATATAGCTTCCGCATAGTACATGTTTTACTTAAATATTTTCAATATGCTTGATATATGCCAGACTCAGGGTTAGCTTGGGGTCACTCGTGATCCTAGGTCCCGTGTTACGTCTAGGGGTAGCCTCAGTACATGACAAGTTTGGTCTAGAATGAACTTTCATGCAGTTTCCTAGGCTTCCGGTCTCATTTTGAGCCTTCATCTGGTTTTTAGCTGAAAATAGAACTTGGGTGTGGAACCCACTTTTCATCAATATGAACTCAGATAGAAATTTTGATGGTACCGTTGAGTCCGGAATGCAAAATTCGATGGGGTATCATTATTTTTTTTGCGTACACAGGGTTCTGAAGGAATCCCTGACACCCCATCGGAGAATTCCAAGTTGGAGCAAACCAGTTGAAGTGTTGATATCTGCTGTAGGTTTTAGCGACCGGAAAGAGCCTTTTAGCGACTAGATTTTTGCTATTTATATGGTGAAATTGCAGCTTTAGTTCTTATTTTTAAACAACAATTTCTCCCTTGTTTCAACTTCAATTGAGGTGATTCGAAGTCCAGTATGATCTTTGAGGTTTTTTCTATGAGGTGAAGTGATCAGATTGTGTTGGTGAACCCCTGTTTGAGGTGAATTTGGGCTCAAAGCTGCTCCCTCCTCTCTTTGGTGCTTAATTTGTGAATTATTTTCATGTGTGGTGTTTGCTATTTTTGGACGTCGGATTGTGTTCAGTTTTAGAACACAAGCTCAGCTAGGTGTTTAGGACCTCTTGACAGAGTCAATTTTGTGATTCCTGATGCAGGTTCCACATTCCCATTTTGACTCAATTTTGGGTTCATTTTCAATTGTTGCGGTTTTAGTGCTCCAAGTGGGAGTTTCTTTTCCAGGTATTGCAGATATTTGATAGTCCCAAGCTGGGGTGATCAGAATTAGTTTTTCATGTGGGGAGCTTGTTCATCAGCCGACAGCTTGTCCCTATCATGGGACCATGATAAGAGGTATTCATCTAGATCAGTCTTAAGGGTTATTGGCTCATTCGGTTAGAGATGGTGCCTTGGGTGTTGCCATTACTACATCAGGTGTTCATGTTGAGGTCGGACACGGTCCGTTGTATGCTTCTGTAGGCCAGTCAGAGGTCGAGGTTTCAGTTATCCCTTTTGTGGATGAAACTTTGTTGTTTATCCCGTTGGTTCTTATTTTGTGTGATTTGGGGTTTTCATGCCCATTCGGGTTCATTTTGCTTATCATCTATCGCTGGCTTGTTGTGGTAGTTTGACTTGAGGATTGTGTATGTGTGTTGCCTCTATCGTTGATTTCCTTTAGTACTGTATCGACTAGGTTATGTTCCTTCGATTGGGAGTAGTGGTTGAGTAACTCTCGTACCTTTGCCTTGATAGTCCTTTTGTGGTTGTGGCGTTGTTTCCCTTTTTTCCACCCTTGTTGTGTGCTTTTATTTTGATGTAAATCCTTGTTTGATAGGTGGCTAGACCAATTTTGCCTGAATTGAGTTTTGTATACTGTAGGGCCTAGTTGGCTTAGTTTTAAGTCGTTCCTTTTGAATAGTGGTTGGGAGATAGCTAATTCTCAAAGTTGTGTGTTGGTTAGTTAGCATTCTTTAGTTGTGATAGTCCTTTTTGGTTTCTTTCTCCCTTTGCTTTAGTCTTTCCTCGATAGTGGAGTTGTGTTTTCTCTCATTCAGCTCCTTTTGGATTCGTTCGTTTGTTGTGGTCTTGGAGGTTGGTTATGGACAGCTTGAAATTGGAGATGTAATCTCTTGTTTTTACCTAGACTAGTTGTGGTGTTGATTCTGTATTGTTGTGTGATTGCCCTCGAGGCAGTGTATGATTTAGAGTTGGAATGGTGGTGTTTATTGGTTATTTCAAGCCTTAGCCCTGTTGAGAAATGGAAAATAGGTAAGAAGATTAATCTTCAGGATGGAGTCATGGTAATTCGTGGGATTTTTTAGTTGGCCCTAGTTTAAGATACATGGTTTGGTTTTGTCATGCTTGGTAGCTTGCGTGGTTCGTGATAAGGTTGGTACCCTTGGGCCAGTACCAGCCACATGACTGTGTTGATACGCCGCCTTCCGGCTTGGTTTCCCTTAGGATTGGGTGTTTAGCTTGGATTTATGGTGGTAGAGCAGTTTGTGGGCTCGTAGTGTCAGTGTTTCAGAAGTTCCTTGGGTTGGAGTAGGTCGCTGGAGCAAGGCTAGTGCTACCTTGTCGTTCACAGAATTGTCGTCCTTTGGATTAGTGTGGTTAGATTTAGAAGGTTGTGTTCAGAAGGATTTGGTTGTTTTGAGGGTTAGAAATGGATTTTTGGGTTTGACCCTGGACTGAGTACCTCGTCTGTGCAATTGTCATCCCTCGATGTTCAGGAGAAAGTTGTTTTTCTTCCGAGGTTGATGTCTTATGGGCTTGTAGGAAGGTTTCAATCGGTGCTGGAGATGTTCATGATAGCTAAGGACCAATAAAATGCTCTTGGTGGTTAGAAAATAGTAGATGTGGAGCATAAGGTGAGTTTTCGACATGGGGAGTTGGGGTGCCTCTACCATGGTCCTATGTTTTCTTAATTATATCGTTTTGATGTGGTGATGGTCAATTCAGAGAAATTTGGTGCTTTCAGGCAAGTTCAGTTTAGTTGGTGAAAGTTGGAGACCAAAATGAATTCGGAGGAGTTTTTGGTGTTTTGAAGTGAATTTGAGGATTTTCCTCTTAGCTTTAGTTCTGTGATGGCGTTGTTCGATCCGAGATGGTGTTTGAGGGTTTGGCGGAGACTTGTGGACTCAGTATCCTCGTCTTTTTATGCATTTAGACTGTGTCTATCCTTCTACGTTCCCGGATGAAAATTCTTTTATTAGTAGATGTTGTAATGACCGTCCAAGTCATTTTCTTTGTTTTCTGATCTTTTCAGCGTTTAGAGCTTTCTTGTAGTGACCACAAGTCATTTATGACTTGCTGGGACTGACAGTTTAGTCGTGGGTTCGTTCGTATGGATTTTGTGCAAGGTTTTGTATTTTGGAGCCTTTGAAACTTAAATGGTTTACTTTAGACAAAAGTTCAGGAAGACGGCCTTAGAATGCAATTCTGACGGTTTCATCAGCTTTGGAAGGGACATTTTAGGCTAGGGGCATGGTTGGTTCGGGCCCCGAGACTTCTTGTGTGAGTTTGTGTCATTAGGCATTTTAACTTTAAAGCTTAAGCCAAGGGTTGACTTTGGTCAACATTCTTGGTACACGTGCTCGGATGAGAATTCCATCAGTGCGGTAGCTACAGGATGTCGAGTTTGGTCTAGAATGACCTTTCGTGCAGTTCCCTAGGCTTCCGGTCACATTTTGAGTAGAGCTGTCAAAATGGGCTTGACCCGCTAGGCCGACCCAACCCAACCCTTGAATTAAATGGGGTTGGGCTTAATTTTTTCAGCCCATATAGGAATGAGGCTTTTGAGCCTAGCCTCATTTGGCCCGCTAGCCTCGTAGGCCCAACCCACAAGCCTCAGAGGCCAACCCGTGGGCTGTGAATTTCAAAAATATTTATTATATATATTTTAAGTAGTGTTTTATTTGTTCAGATTTTGTCAATATATATTTTTAAAATATCAATATAAAATCAAGTCTAACTTCTTTGCATATCTTTTATATTTTAGGGCCATTAGCCCACTAAATTTTCTTATCAGCCCAAGCCCATTACTCCATTATAACTATGAATCTTTGACCTCTTCTACTTTTATTTTTATGCCTAATTTTCCACTTCTCCTTTATTGTCTTCTTTATAAATAAAGTGATCATGTAATATTTTTTGCTCGGATGAATCTTATGAATGTTGTATCTTGGCTATTTTGTTTTTATTTTGTAAATATTCATTCAAGTATGTGTAATTTATGAATGAATTTCTATATGTATAGATGTCGTGTTCATCAGACATCAACGTTCATACTCTTTCTAAGAGGCCAATGTTGTCCCTTTTTTTGTTGAAGGGTCAACCCGTCCCAACCCATGGCCCGCTTAGGACTGGGTTGGGCTGCTATTTTATAGGCCCTTTAATTAAAAAGGCCAGCCCGTCCCAACCAATTTAACTTTCTAGCCAGTTAGGGTTGGGTTGGGTTGGTCCAGCCCATTTTGACAGTTCTAATTTTGAGCCTTCATTTGGTTTTTAGCTTAAAACGGAACTTGGGTGTGGGACCCACTTTTCATTGAAATGACCTCGGATGGAAGTTTTGATGGTTTCGTTGAGTCTGGAATGCCGAATTCGATGGGGTAGCATATTTTGTTTGCACGCACGGGGTTTCGAATAAATCCAGCACACCCCGTCGGAGAATTTGGAGCTAGAGCAAACCAACTGAAGTGCTGATATCTGGTGCAAGCTTTTAGCGACTAGAATTTGGGATTTTAGCGACCAGAAATAGCCTTTTAGCGACCCGATTTCTGCTATATTATATATATAGCGAAATTGCAGTTTCAGGTCTTATTTTCAAACAGCAATTTCTCCCTCGTTTCAACTCCGATTGAAGTGATTCGAAGTCCAGTATGACCGTGGAGGTTTTGGATACGTGGTGGAGTGATCAGATTGTGTTTGTGAACCCCCGTTTGAGGTGAAGTTGAACTCAAAGCTTCTTTCCCTCCTCTTTTTGGTGCTTAATTTGTGAATTCTTTGCATTTGCGGTGTTCACTATTTTTGGACCTTAGATTGTGTTCAATATTGGAACACAAGCTCGGTTAGGCGTTTAGGACCTTTTGACAGAGTCAATTTTGTGATTGCCAATGCGGGTCCCATATTTCCGTTTTGACTCAATTTTGGGTTTGTTTCCAATTGTTGTGATTTTATTGTCACAACGTCTGCAATGGAGTTATTATTGATAATTTGATAGTTTGGCGGTGTTTGGAGGTGTTTCAGATGCATATAGCTCGTGTGTGGTGAATTCTGAGCGCTTGTGTTTGGCTTTGAGGTAGGCTTCAGTCTACTTTCTTGATTGACTTCTTAGATAATACCTAGTATAGATTTCATTTAATTTTGGATGGTATTTACTGGGTATTCAATTTTTCTCTTGTTATTTTACTATTTCTTGATTCTGTAGGAGCCTAGGGCTTATTGTTCGTGTTGGGATCCTTAGTTTGGATTGTGGCTTCGCTTGTGGAGTAGATGATCTTGATTATCCTTGCTAGGATTGATTTGTGGTTCCCTTAGACTAGGCTGGACATTAGATGCTTTAGGTTATGTTGTGTCACCTCGTAATTATGATTTTCTCTCTGTGGGACTTGTTTTTGGGTGTTCTTCTTGCATTGATGCTTGTGACCTTGGTGGCTTGTCGTAGCCATGGATTGGTTCTAGTTGTGCTCAGTGTGGGACTTGAGAGGTGTGATTGGGTTAGGGCGTCGTCCCTTGAGTTTTATCCCCCTTTATTAATATGAAATCCCCTCTTGATCCATTTGCTTGTTGATTAGTGGTAGGTATGTTATATCCTTATAGAGCTTATGATTATGTTGTTGGGCCTAAGGTTGTGTGCGAGGACTAGTTGGATTTCAAGTTAGTACTCTCTGCTTTGGTACGGTGGTCTCACTTGATGTATAATTATTTGATTTTTAGTGCTTTGTTTGAATGCTGGTGATGACATGCATTGCATTGTTTTCTCATTTTCATGGATTTGGGGTACAATCCCAGTCCATGCATTGGCATAATTATCGTTCATGATAATATACTATTTTACTCGGTTTTTATTCTAAACTAGTTTTAAATAGAGTCATACCACCTGGATCACTTGACTTAATGATTTTAGAGATTACTAGGCGTCAGGGACGTGCTCCTTTTCCTACTTGAGATATTAGAGGCATCTAGGATGTGCTCAGTTTTAACTTGACTAGTTGGCGCACCGACGCCCTTTCATGCATGTTTTTGGTCTTTCTAGATCCCCTGAGAGTATATTGACTGGGTAGGTGACCCCATTATTGGTTACTCACGGTTCAAAGTCATTACTTTTAGTTCGAGGCTAATGCTCACGGTTCAAGGCCATTATCTCCGGTCTGAGGCTGATGTTGACGATTCGAGGTTGTTATTCCAAGTCTGAGGCTGATGTTTTGCGGTTCGAGGCTGTTACCTTTGGTTAGAGGTTTGGATGGTTAGTGATTGTTCTGCTGCTCACCCTAGATTTATATGCATTGCCTATCACCAGTATACATGTTTGTTGTTTGTACCCTCCAGTTTATGGGGGGTGGTTGGTTATGTTTGTTGTTTGTACCTTCTGGGCTTATGGGGGTCCGATTAGGTTATTATTTGACTATATTCTATTCTCTACTATTGTTTTATTTTATCCGGTAGGTTTTGACTTTTGAATTGTAGTTGTGGGTCCTCCTGACATTGGGTATTTGACTTGGTATCTTAGTTGTTTGCGATTAGGTTGTTGGCTTGTGATCTAGGTACTTTCTTGACTCAACTTCTTACTCCTTGTTTCCTATTTATATTCTTTATTTCCTATCTACTTTAGTATCCCTTTTTAGTTACTTGTGTTATGCTTTCCTTATTACTTGTTGTTTATGCTTGTGTTATCTTTTGAGCTCAGTCGGTCGTTTCCTGCTGAGTACCACTTTTGGTACTCACACTACACTTCTCCCCGTGCAGATTGCAGTTGAGTTATTGCCGTTAATTTTGAGTCAGGCAGAGCAGCTTGGGATTTCTGAGATTTGGGTGAGCTCTTGGCGTCTGGAGCTACTGGTTTCCGTCTGTTTTGGCTAGGCTGTCTTTATATTGTATTAAGAGACAACATGTACTTGTCTTGTAATTGTGAAAGCCATGTACTCCTATTTAAAATTAAATTCTCAATTACTAACTGATGTCAGGTATTGGGATGGTTCTTGTATGGTTTTGTTGATTTCCCTTTCTCTTCTTTGTTCGAAGCACTTACTTCTTGTTGTTGTCTTCCGTTTGGTAGTCCATGGCTTATGGCTCCGGGGTACGGGTTAGGCTTACCTACTAGTGGGGTGTAGTAGGTGCCATCATGACCTGAGAAATCAGGTCGTGACAAACATGTGCTGGCATTTTTTATTGAAAGGTTTTAAGATCCTCGAATCAACTACAAGCAAACACATCTTGGAGTGCTAATGGTAATTGCCTCATATTAAACATGTTTAACGTTTACAATCCACCTAACTTTGATTAATTCATTTTCCAATTATATAGAGCCATGTATCGTTCTACTCTTTTATATCCATGTACACTTACAAAGCCTCTTTATGTTTTATTATTCAGGCACCTCTATTAGAAAAGCTTTGTTGACTACAGGCATTATAAGTTTTCTTTTGGTTTTCCCATGAAAACTGATGGTTAAATAAAGACCGATGTTGTCTATTTTACTCTGTTAGATTTTCTTGATTCATTGTTATGAACCAAGTCCAACTCAATATGGATACCAAGGTCACACAAGTAGTTATTGGGCTGACAAGATCTGTTGGGCTGAGAACAAGCAACAGGTCCAGGCCAATTTCGGATCTGGATCGAGTAGTGGGTATGAGAACGGTTCCATTAAAAGGGGTAGTGGTCAGTGATTTAGGGATTATGCATATTGAAGAAAAAATTTGTCCTCTCCTCTTTTGCTAGAGTCTAAGCTTTTCATCTCCATTCTTCTCTCTATCTTTAGTTACTTGTTATTTCAATATTTTCATTCTTTGAATATTGCAATCACAATTCTAAAGTTGTAATTGTGTTTCAGTTCTCTTATTAATATTGTAAGGAATTCGGGTTTTTTACATTCATCAGCCTGACCATTTTTAACCTTGTATTCTTCTAAAAATATTATTTTTTACTTTGTGAGGATGGATATTAACACTATAACACAATATTGAATTAACCTTTATTGGACTTGTAAAGAGTTAGTAAAATGGAGTGGCCTCACTCACAGTAAGTTATATCACATCAAAGGCACCATCGACTCTTTAATTTGTTTTACAAAAAATACAATTTATGAGTTATTACGAGCTATACATAGTATTCAAATCAAAATCAAATTTGTTTTCCTTTGTATATATTAAACACAAACCGTTAGAAACACTATATTTAAAAAAAATCAAATTTGGTTCCCAGGAATTCTATCCGTAAATTTTGATTTGTGCGCTTTACTAAGCTAGAAGTCCTGAATCCAAATCGTGTGAACATTCCCAACCGATTTCATCAAGATATTTCCTCCATAAAATCCTTATGTCTTCCTTTATGTAAAGGATTGAATAAAATCAAAATTATGAGTCATGTATTGGAAATTTTGAGCTTAATTGGCGTGCTTGATTTGGACGATGCTTTGATTGTTAATCCCAATTTACATTGGTTCAAGATATTCGATTCCTTTATTTTCCAAAACCCGTGTGCCTTGGTGTGTTCAAAGCTAATGGAAGTTGAGATCAGATTGAATTATGTTGGTGCAATTATTAGGTTTAACGACACGACTAAATAAAAGGTATGTATATTCAAAGGTATGTATTTCTATTTCTCACACAACTTTCTCCAACTTTATCAACAAGTGTCCTTTAATTGTTGAGTTAACTTTGATAGATTGTTTCTACCTTTATTCCATCTTAGTATCTCATAATCTGAATCAACTTAAAAAGTTTCATGTGAATTGTGGCAATAGATATAAACAAACAATAGAAATAAAAGCTCGAAATTTGCTTGAGTTTCACTTGATTGATTCACCAGCAGGACTGGAAGTTTATTTGTCCGCTTGTACTCAGCTACAATAATGTAAATTGTGCAAACATTCCCCACAAATTTCCTCAAGAGGTTTGCCTAGCACTCCCGTGCCTAAAATCATTATCTCTTTTACATGCTTGCTTTGGAGGATGCTTTCATTGTTAATCCCAATTTATGTATGTTCAAGCTATTGGATTCCCTCAAATTCCAAAGCTCGTGTGCCTTGGTGGATTCAAAGCTAATAGAAGTTGAGATCGTATTGAAGTATGTTTGTGCAATCAATAGGTTTCTTGATATGAAGGTATCTACATTCATATAGCTAAATTATGTTTGTGTTTATTTTGAGTAATTTGAAACTTATCGATGTGCCTATTTATATAGTTGAAACTACACAACATTCTTTGTATTTTTGAAAATTGAAGTAACATTGTTGACATAATACATCTTGTCTGTTGTTTAGTGTTCATCTAGTTAGTACTTCCATCTTAAGTATTTTTCTAGCAATTTTAGAGTGAACAACTTCTCCATTCAATTTCCTTTTAAGTTTGACAAGTTGTATTGAATATTACTTTAGGTGGATGATTGCCATAGTCGGCGGGCTGGTTAGCCTTTCTTAACATCTACTTTCCCTCCCTTGCAACCTATTTCCAATGAAGTACCTCCTATTAACCTTATTTTTTCTATATCTTGTCACGACCCGAGCCTACACCCTAGACGTGGCCGGCACTCAAAAACCATTGATGGTCCACAAGCGAACCCTCATCCTGGTTGACTACAAGAGGAAGACTAACTCAACTATACATAAGTATCAAATTCAAAGAAATGTTCAAAAAAAGTTTACTGAATCTCAAAACTTTGCTGAATATACAGAGTATGAAAAATAAGTTTTAAATAAAATATCTTAAACTGAAAGACTCTTCAATATTGTCTATCTATGAAGCCTCTATTATTAAGGAAGGATGTCGGGACAAGACCCACGACACCTCAAAACTACTAACTGGAAAGTAACTGTGAAGTCCTCTGGAATACAAGGAGACTCACCCAAGCTAATTGGAGTGTATAGTGATCTCAACGAAACACCTGTTGATAATCATGAACACCTATAACTGCATCATAAAAGGATGCAGGTCGAATGACATCAGTACATGGAATGTACGAGTATGTAATATGGTTGAGTAAACAAATAACTGAACCGAATGACTGAAAGCAACTCAACTAAATCAATACATGAACATGAAGTGAAAACCATTTAAGCTTTACAATAACATATACAATGAAAGCAACATGAAAATAATATACTTTACTTGTGGGGAGTTTCTCTAACCGACAACCATTACCATGAGCCTAGAAATGATACAACGTTTCCCCTCACGTTGCCAGGGCCATCCTATACTTTGTTGGGGTATAGGATGATATCGTGACTATGGATCTATCTAATTGGCCTTCTAAGAGGCAGTGAGGAGTCGAATGAAGAATCAATGCTATCATATCCTATCCTACGCTGGCTACGTAGTTCTATGGTACTTTCGAATCATAAAAGACTCTAACCCAACTCGGTGCTCGATACTACTCCCAAAATAATTAATATAATTTTGTGCTCAATTCACCCATTATAAAGAATGGACTTCTTACATTACTTGAAATACTTTTCAAAACATGAGACGTGTTTACCTTCTTGAAAACATGCACTTATCAACTTATCTTTTAAGTCCAATAATTAACATAGGTACATATGTATATATATATATATATATATATATATATATATATATATATATATATATATATAT
>JAJONR010005828.1:0-32823 GCA_029582245.1 Solanum etuberosum | reverse complement strand
AGACTTGAGTTGCCATTTTGGCTAAGTTTAATATTTCTTAAAGACATTTGCATGAGTTATCCTTTGAGACTATTTCTTGTGTTTAAGACTTCCGTTGAGTAAGTAAGCCAGGCCAAGGGTTCGCTTGGGGACAGCAATGGTTCTCGAGTGCCAGCCACGTTCGGGGTGTAGGCTCGGGGCGTGACACCAGATTTTTGACAAATTTTCTTTCTTCAACTTCATGTCTAACTCCCCTAGAATCGAACGATTTTCCTCAAACTCTTTTGGATTCTTAGACCCAATATAATTACAATGAAATCCACTCTAAATTGCTCAAGAACAATATTTAAACACAAGATCCTCATCGCAAGAACTCAACGAAACCTTATATTTAAAGAATGAAACACAAACGTCAAGAAACTAATCAAGAACTCAATATACCCAATCCTATGGATGAAATTCATAAAAGAAACCCATGATTGGAGTGTGGGTGAACGAACCCGTTACTATGAAAACTTACATACCTCCTTAGGATCGAATCCTTGGCGAAATCCCTCGATAATTGCAAGAAAATCTTGAACGCTTGAATCTTTTCTCCCTTTTTCTCTTCTTGAACTTCTCTCTAAAACTCTAAGCGTATTTTAGAATTGTGAAAACTGATCTAAGTCAGTTTAGACCCCTAAAATATTACTAAGATGAGTTAGACTAGTGGAGTAAGGAAAAGACCAAAATACCCCTCCTTAATTCGGATGAATTTCCTTAATCGGACATGCTAAACTCAAATGGGCATATCTCCCTCATTCGAACTCGGAATTTAGCAAACTTGGTGGCGTTGGAAAGAGGACTCGTAGATATTTCATTTGATATCTTATAGGCCACCTAAATCATCATGTGCTGAAAGTTATGGTCGTTAGAAGTTGACCCAAAACTCACAATTTAAGACTAACTTTCAAAATTCTCAATTTAGCTCTTTCCAAATTGGTTCTTGCTAAGATTAGTTCTTTATAAGACTGAGCTGTTACAGGAGTTATATATCTATGATGGATTACTCAAAGAATTCAATAGTTGCATTTGATTTAAGAGCTGAAAACTTCAAAGTTGTTGGATTAGGTAATGATATATGTGACAATATATTTAATTATGATTTGATAGAAGCGAAGGGCAAAATAGCATTGTTAGACTGTTGTGAATGTTTCACTGGTTGAAATGATTTGTAGATTTTAGAAAATCCTAAAAATGAAGAATGGAAGAGTCATGGCATTCACATTCCTTCGCAGTGGAAAGATGTGGAAGACATATCAAAACCAAAATATGGTCCTCCTCAAGGATTCTGCGATTCTCATGATGGCGAGATTATATTTATTACAATGAAAACTAAAATTTTATTTTGTTACTTTTATGATGTTGGGAAAAATAGTTGGAGATATTTGGAAATTCATGGAGCTCCAATAGAGGATGGATTTAATGGCATTAATATTTATGTAGAAAGCCTCTACTTATGCTAAAATAAATAAAAATATTCCAAATACTTATTACTAAGTTTGGACTTGTGATCTTATATTTTCCTATCATTTACTTGTTATTTAATTCTATAAAGTTAAAAAGACATTATTATTTTTCTTTTCTTTTTGAGTCGCTCCAAATGGCTCCAAATGAATACTATTGCTCTCTATATTATAAATATTATTAGGCTTTATGTATGTCAAAGCATATATTTTTTTTAATTTGTTTATAAAGTATGTGTTATCATATAATAAAAAGTTCAGAAAAAAATTCTTCTAGAATGGTAATACTTTATCTCTTTCTTTTTTTCTAATAATTAAGAATTTCAAATCTCAATTGAATAAAATATTTAATGTGACATGAAATGTCAATTATAAGAGAAGAAATCTTTTGTAATATTTAGTACATTTTGAAAATAATAATGATAAGAGTTGAGTGATTTTACAATTCAAAAAATATATATAAAAAAATTAATTGACAATTTCATAAACATAAATAATCATTCAAGGAATTAACTCAAAGACTCTCCAAATGAAAAAAGCAATTCACGTTTACTCTTAGAGATAAAGAATTAACTGATTATCTTGTAAATAATAATTACTCCTATTACGCTAGAAATATTCTCATATTTTGCATTTAGAAAATCAATTTAATTTAGATAAAAATATATATCTTAAAATATTAATTAAAATTAATATAATTTAATTCTCAAAACACAAAAGAAAAGAATCGAGGGGGTCATTCTTAGAAGGCGTTTGATCATATAAATTAAATATTTTTTTATTTTATCTCCTCCATCACTGCAAAGAATTACGAGGTGGATTCTAGATGAAAGCGAGGTGAAATTAAGTTAATATTACTGACGTAACTATAACTTTGCTAGTCTATTATTTACTGCTCAATGAAGAAAAAATGTCTTGAATTGTAATGTAATGTTTGAAATATGAGAGTCAAGACTCAAGAGTCTCCAAATGGAAAAATTAGAGTCGGTTAGAATTTTCAATTTTAGTACAAGAAAAAAAATACGACTTCCTTGTTAAAAAAAATTCCTCATTCAGATAACTTTATACAATCCTCTATATATATTATTTTTCACTAGGTTATGAACCGTTAGAAAAAAAAGTATAAAGTTTGATGATAGTTAAGAGTTCAAGTGGACCCATATGAAGTTGGATTTTCACTTTAAGCATAGACGACGAATCATGATCAAAAGCATTATTGATTTTTTACATGTCTTAGTAAGAAAGATTTCTCAATTTAAGGAGTTATTTAGCTACATGTAGGATTACTCATAGAAATTATTATTTGCATTTGAATTTAGAGCTAAATATTTTAGAATTATCGGATTGAATAATGATATATATGACAATATATTCGACTACAAATTGATAGAAGTGAAAGGCAAATTTGCATTGTTAGATGGTTATGGATATTTCTATGATCGAAATGATTTGTGCAGTGGAAAGATATATTGAAACCAAATTTTGGATTTAATTTTAATGTAAAAAGCCTCTACTTATGCTAAAAAATATTACATTAGTTTGGACTTGTGGTCTTCTTTTTTTAAAAAAATAATTTGCTTATTATTTAATTCTATAAAGTTTAAAACATTGTTTGTTTTTTTAGTGGCTTCAAATGAATCAAATATTATTTTTCTTTCTTTTATATTAGGCTTTATGTATATCAAAATGTATGTGTTCTCAAATAATAATAAAGAAGATCAAAAAGAAGTTTTCCTCAATGGTAATATTTTCTATTTTTTCTCTTTTCAAATTTGAATTGAGTATAGTGTTTAACATGACATTTCAAATTTGAATTGAGTATAGTGTTTAACTTAATATGAATCTGATCCAATGCAAATGTGCAAGTAGATGATAAAGTCAAATAAGACATTTAATAAGGAAAATTTTACCCTACTTATAAAAGCATGCCTTTGTGTTGGATTCGGATTTCACTTATGTTCATTACCGACGCTCTATGATTCGTGATGGTGGAACAGAATTCCTTATAGGAAAAATTGAAGATCTATATGTTATAGATCTATACGAAGATGGAAATGTCTCTAGATGGAATTTTGATTGTCATGGTCAATACTTTAATGGACCATGTGCTAATGGTTCGTACTGCATTTGGAAGCACTACTAGGAGCCTGTTAGAATTTTTAATTCAATACAAGAAAAATGATAGTACTTCCCTATCGGAGAAAAGATTCTCACTCGGCAAAATATCTATATTACTATTCACTAGATTATGAACCGGTAAAAAAAAAGTACAAAATTTTGATGCACTTTCAGAATTCACGTGGGTATATACGAAATTTTATGTTCACTTCAGGCATAGACAAAATATGGAGAAAAATTAAAAGCATCAATGATGTTTTTTTCCATGTTTTAGTACGAAAAATTGCTCTATTAAAGGAGTTATCTCTATGTTGGATTACTCGAAGAATTTAATAGATGCATTTGATTTAAAAGCTGAAAATTTCAAAATTATTGGATTGGGTAATAATATATGTGGCAATATATTTTATTATGATTTGATAGAAGTGAAGGGCAAATTAGCATTGTTAGACTATTGTGAATGTTTCATCCGTAGAAATGATTTGTAGATTTTAGAAAATTCTGAAAAAGAAGAATAGAAAAGCCATGACATTCATGTTCCTTTGCAGTGGAAAGCTGTGGAAGATATACCAAAACCTTTGTATGATTCTCCTCAAATATTTGATGATTCTCCTCAAATATTCGATGATTCTCGTGATGGCGAGATTATATCTATTGTGAAGAGAGTTAATATTTTAGCTTGTTACTTTTATGATGTTGGGAAAAATAGCTGGAGACATTTGAAAATTTATGAAATTCTCACTGGAATTTATGGTCTTACTTTTTATGTAGAAAGCCTCTACTTATGCTAAAATAAATAAAAATATTACAATACTTATTACTAAGTTTTGGACTTGTGATCTTCTTATTCTTCTTCTTCTTTCTTTGATTTGCTTGTTATTTAATTCTATAAAGTTAAAAGATACTATTTTTTGGGTTTTCTTTTTTGAGTCGCTCCAAATGAATATTATTGCTCTCTATATTAAAAAATATTAGGCTGTATGTATGTCAAAGTATGTATTATCAAATAATAAAAAGTTCATAAAAAATTCTTATTGACTGGTAATATTTTTATCTTTTTTCTCTTTTCTAATAAGAATTTCAAATTTAAATTGAATATAATATCTAATAATGTGACATGGAATATCAACTAAAAGAGAAGAAAGCTTTTGTAATATTTAGTATATTTTGTTGATAATAATAACAACTGAGTAATTTTAAAATTCTAATAATAATAACAATAATAAAGTTTGGACTTGTGGTCTTTTTTTAAAAAAAAATAATTGATTTGCTTGTTATTTAATTCTATAGAGTTAAAAACAATGTTTTTGTGTTTTCTTTTTTGAGTTGCTCCAAATAAATCAAATATAGTTTTTCTTTCTTTTATACTAGTCTTTATGTATGTCAATGTGTGTTTTCAAATTAAGAAAAAAAAGATCATAAAAAGATTCTTCTCGAATGGTAACATGTTCTATTTTTTCTCTTTAGTGTTAATATGACATGGCATGTCAATTGAAAGAGAAGAAAGTTGTTTTGTTGTTTAGTATATTTTGAGGGAAAAAATAATAATTAAGTAATTTTATAATATTAAAAAGTCAAATATATTTTAATTAATAGACAATTTTAGAAATATAAATAACTATTTAGGAAATTAACTCAATCATAACATTACTTGGTTATAATGTTTGAAATATGAGAGTTGACAATTTTTTGCAATAGTCAAGACTCAATAGTGTACAAATGAAAAAAACATTACTCATTTGCTCTTATAGATAAATAATTAATTTTCTATAGTTTTAAATATATAAATTTAATTATTATTTTTATTTTAACTAGTTTATCTTATAATCCTTTTACTCCAGTTCATAGAGAATGTTTTTTTTTCTTTTTCTATAAGTGATCTTTAATTTTGACCGTTACATATGATATATTAATTAAGACTGTATTTTTTGTACATTATACATATCTTTCATTTATGACCATATGATTCAAAAATCTTATTTACTTTATTAAAATTCCTATCAATCCAAATCCAAAAAAAAATTATTTTGAATCAGATCAACTCAATATTGGGCTATATTAATTTAATATAATGCTTGTAGTTAAATAAGTCAAATAAGACATTCGATAAGGAAAGAATTTGCCCTACTTATAAAAGCTTGCAAAGATTTTGACTACCCGAGTCTTTCATCCTCCTTCTACTAGGATACAAAGATGATCCCTGTGACAAAAATTCCTAGAATTCCCTAAGAAAAAATGATCGAAATATTTTTATGGCTTCCTGTTATGTTAGTATTTTCTTGTATTAGAAACCTCTCTATACAAGAAAATACTAAGTCTAGTACGTACTTCAATTGTCTAAGAAGTAGTAAAGGCATAAAGTAAAGATAGAAGAAGTTGGGTCAAGTCTCCAAATAGGAGGAGCTAACAGGGGAGGTCTATGCCAATCCAATAGTGACCTAAAGTTTCTCCTAAAATCCGGGTCATTCCCTCCCCTATAGTTTCATATTATGATGTTCATCATAGATCTATTCCGATTGGGTAGTTTATCATGGGAATGTCCCTTCTGGATTCTATGGAGGCATCCATGTTTGGATTTTGGGTACATTACTAGCACACAGTTCCAATCTGAGGGTTAAAAGGGTGTCTAATATCTATTAAGCTTTTTAAGAGATTTGGTGGACACCTAAGTATGAATTTCTTGTTGTATTTTTTTGTTGTAAATCATTACTTTTATTTCCTTTAACACAATTATTTATGTCCTTGTTTCTCTCATTAGTTCTACAGCTTCCACTTCTTCATGGGTTTTGTATTCACAAGTCTAAATGGAACTAAGTTTACATGAGGGATCCCTCATGTAAACATAGTTCCATCTAGACTTGTGAATACAAACCCCCAGAAATTAAAACAAGCTCTAGAGCTAATGAGAGAAACAAAAAAAGAAATAATTGTGCTAAAGAAAATAAAAACAATAATTTACAATGAGAAATACGATAAGAAATTTATACTTATTTGTCCACCAAATTTCTTAAAAATTTTAATCGATATTATGCGCCCTTTTAACCCTCATATAGGAAATTATGTGCAAGTAATAAACCCAATATTAAAAAATCCAAATATGGATGCCTTAAAATAATTCAAAAGGGACATTTCCATGAAAAACCCACCAAATCTGAACAGATCCATGAGTATCATAATATAGAACTATAGGGGAGGGAATGACCCGGATTTTAGGAGAAACTTTAGGTCACCGTTGGATTGACATAGACCTTCCTTGGTAGCCTTGCGGGAGACTTGCAGGATCAACCAAGTTCTACTTGATGATTTTTCTTTCTACAATATGATTGAGGTCCCAGTTAAAGGAAACTCTAGTTAGTGGAATTGTTCTGTTGTGGGATGATTACCTCCTGGAGCTAGATGAAATCTCTACAATTGCATAGAAAATGCATGTTATGGTCAAGGTAAGCTCTACGAATACCTCATATGAATACCTCATGGTTATTTCGGGAGAGGGGAGGGGGGGGATCCCCTTAGTTTTTCACGAATATCTAACTTCTAGAATGTTATTAATTATAAGAATTTATTGATATAAGCTTTAAAGGAAGCAAATATATGTGGCTAAATAAAAAAAAAGAATAGAAAGAAAATAAATTATAATTCATGTTTTAATTCAAATTTTCCCATGAACCATGTTCATATATGTTTCTTTAGGATCAAACTGGTGATTTCATATAAAAAAAAATTGACTCATGCCTAAAACTTATCAGAAACATTCTAACAAAAATGAATTAAAATTGTAAAATAATACTCACTCGTCCAGAACAATAGAACATGAAATTGAAAAACACTTGATAAGGCAATCACCTATTCCACGCATACATATTTTTCTCTCTTTTTTTCAAAACCTTAAATCAATAAAAAAAATAAGCTTAATTGTGGGAGAAGAATAAAAATTTGGGGTCTATATATAGGGAAGGAGACAAGTCTAATTGCAAACAAAAAACTTTTTAATTAATATACAGAATTTTGAATGGATTTTCTCATTAATTGCACTAGTCAATATCCACTAAAGTCTTTCCAAGTAATTTGACTAGACTTTTAAGTAGGTTCTCCTAATAAATGCAATTATCTATTTTTAAATGTAGTTAATAAGGTAGTTATTACATAGCTTAGTCATTACGCAATATAATACTTACACGTATTTATTTGTCATAATATATAATTATAGTATAATTATGAGCGTATTATTTGGTTGTACAAGTGTAATAACAAAATCAAATTAATTTTAAAATAAAATTTAATCGTCAAAATTAAAAGTTAATAACGGATAAGTATATGCCTTTATAAATGATATTAAATTAGGTATTATAGATACATATTATTTCTTGAACATATATTAATTAATAAACAAATATTTGTTACTAGTATTGTAAAAAGTAATTGATATATATGTTTTTCAAATCAATAATAGTTCAATTTAATTAATTTTAAATTTAATAGAACACAATTTGTAAGAACATCATGGAATAAATATGTGAAAAAATATTAATATATACATGAATCATAATTCTTTTTTTTATAATTATGGTGTTAGGGCTAACTTGCCTTCGATCCCTATCAAGATTTGAATAGGTGGAGTTTTTTTTTTGTTGGAATTCAAACTCAAGATCTCATGATTTTCAATTCACTTCATTGATCATTAAATTACCCTAAGTGCAACATGAATTACAATTCATAGAACACATTATGTGACTTAATTAGTCTAAGAGAGCTTTCTTTAATTATTACTAATATTAATTCTATTCCATTTGTTCAAATTTTGATAGATATCGAAGGCAAGTTAACCCTAACACCATACTTATAAGAAAAATATTTATGATTCATGTTATAATTAATGGATGTGCATATACCAAGAACCATGTGATTAATTAATAAAGAAATAAGCACTAATATTATAAACATGTTTTGCAAATCCTTGCATGAAACATGTTACTGTGTTTCTTTAGGATACAATGTAAGTAACCAACATTGTAACGACATTGGCTTGCGTCCCATTGTAACTTATAAATAGTTTACTTCACTCATTTGTAGTGACATTCTAGATCCTAGGAACACAATATCAATATACTATTTTTCTTGAAGTTTTGAGTATGCCTTATTGTAACATCCCAAAAAAATTAAGATAAGATCCAAATCATTCTTCGTATATGTATAGATCGAATTTAATGAATTTAAATTGTATATGTATATTAAAGTTCATTCCTAAGTGAGGAAAGTGTTTTGAATGTGATTCATGTTATAATTAATGGATCTAGTATGTATCAAGAACCATGTGATTAATTAGTAAAGAACAAGCACTATATGTTTCTTTAGGATACAATGTAAGTAACAAACATTGTCTCAGCAAGAGATATGGTATATTTACATAAGTAAAACATTATTAAACACCATGTTTCATTGACTTTTAATAGATTAATTAGAGATTGATCAACATTAGTCTAAAGGAATCATTAGTCTGCTGAGTCTAGAAACTTTTAAATAAATTAAAATATATTTCAAATTATTTTTAAAAGGCGTCTTTAAATAAAGTTTGACTCTAAACCATCAATTTAATTGAATATAACAGATCTATCACAATTTATATATATATATATATGAAGTGTTATTTGTAAATGCATAATGAATAAAAAGGTGTGTATGAAACTACACTGATTGGCTCAAATTTATCGGTACGAGAAAGCATAAAGTCCAGGTTGCATAAGCTGGTTAGATCTTGTGCCAACAACAATATAATGATCGTCCATGTAGTGGCGTAGCCATATATATAGCTCAAGGTGGCCAGTCGGACATCCGTCGTCAAAAAATTATAATATATATATATATATATATATAGAAAACAAAAATTATACGAAGTATATAGATCACAAATTATTTTTTATACATATATATTCAATCTTTAACACCCTTCATACAATTTTTGACTTCGCCACTACGTCCACAACTACATTCCCAAACCATATTGTGCAGCCTCTTAATTTCTTCCTCTACTTTTGATTCCAAGATTCAACACGAACACCTATCATTAGCTAAGTAACTCTACTTAATTAATATTCGTGCTAGTGAAAAATAGCAGGTAGAGAGATGTAAGCAGAGGAGTGCTAACGTCTTCATTAAAAGATATACCATGTGAATAGAATAAAAATATTTTTTTTTGCTTTTATTAAGTTAATGAATCTTCTTGATATAATTTTTTTTATTGAATTTCCTTAATTGAAATTTTGTCTCCCCATTCAAAAAGTGTAATAAAACTAACTCATCCAACATACAATTAAAACGCCGACCAAAGTGGCAGCAACATAATGACCCAACATCCAAATAGAAACTAAAAAGATACCTAATTAATAAAGAACTCAATTATGTTTCATTATATATTTTATAGAGTTTGGTTCTCTTTGATACCAACAGTCAAATTCAAAGTCAAACTTACATCATATGCAATTATTCTGATGTAGTTCATGGTGAAAGAGAGTAATTATAGATTTAATATATTTTTGGTCAATGTAATAATAGGTTTGTGGAACATAATTATGTCCAAGATTTTAGAATGCATAATATGATTCAGATTTCAAAATGTTTTTGGGATGCTTTTCAATTTTGAATTCAAGAAAAATGTTGAAGAAGCACTTCATATTTGTGAACAATTATATGTTGATAGTCGTTTTTTGTGTGATGGGAGTCTACACTCTTAATTGTCTGTTACAATTAGATTATTAATTATCAAATAAGATTGGAATATTGCTCAAGGAGCAATGGATTCTGTGATAGACCTTATTAAGGAGTTAGTTGACTTGATTCTAGAGGTTCCTGATTCTTTCTATAAGATAAAGAAATTGATGTCTAAGTTAGGATTCTCATGAATCAAAATTGATTATTGAAAAATGGTTGCATGCTATACTATAAGAATTATGTTGATCTAGAATTTTGTAGGTTTTGTAGACACGCTCTCTAAAAGTATGGTTCTCATAGAAATAAACTAAAGTTTCTATTAAGACAGTGCATTAGTTAGCTCTTATACTAAGGTTGAAGAGGTTATATGCATCAAATAGCTCTACTCTACATATGAGATGACACTATGAAACAAAAAAAGACCACCAAGTGTTTTGTGTCATCCATCAAATGGAGAGTCTGGGAAGCATTTTGATAAAACTTATTCAAATTTTACCGTTGAACCAAGGAACATTAGGTTAGGCTTATGTGCAGATAAATTTCACCCCACTTTCTGTTTCAACTGCACCATATTCATGTTGGCCTTTGTTTATTACATTGTATAATCTTTCGTCTAAGATGTGTATAACTAATTCATATATTTTTTTTTTATTTTGTTAATGCTAGTTATCAACTTATTTATTTTATTTAACTATTTTTTTAATACTATATTCTTTTGTATTTGTAGTAAAGATATTAGGTAGGTCAATATTCCAGAAAGAGTTTTTCAAGGTAACTTACCTAATGAAAGGCAAATTCTATGAATGAAGATAAGTAACTTATTGCCATGGTTACTAGCTTCTAGATGATATATGGTTATTTCGATCCTCAGAAACGGGTATTATGGAGTTGGAGTCATTGGAGCTTGGGAATATTTTAGGACAAATTGCCGAAAAGAGAATCAAAGGCCAGTTGTCAGTTTCAAATGTTGATACATAAAACTTGGTATGAAAGAAACATATAAATGATACATAGACACAATTTGTGTTTAGTAAGTCTTGCGAAAGAAAGTAAGTAATGGGGCTTCTTGCTTAGAATTGCATAAATTTAGACAAAAATTTTACGTGATTTCATCAATTGATCTACATCTAGCTAGGGGCAAAGATGAACAATCCATTGTTCCAAAGAGAGCATAGACGAAAGTGCCCTCCCCACCTACCCTAAACAACTCAAAAGCTTCTTTTCCCATCCTCTTCCAACTCTATAATACTTATTGATTGTACAACAATAACAATTACGTCTTAATCCCAAGCAAGTTAGCATCAATTATATGAATTCCTAGTGTCCAAGTCGCTCCATTTAACCCTTATTACTTTTACTTGGGGGAGAATAAATAGATCAGAAGTCTGGATACAAACGTGTAACTAATAACAAAGTACTAGGATCAAGGATGTATCCTGTTGTAATATCAAGTTATTCCACTGAATACTAGATGTATAGTGATTAAATCTTGAGTTCAGTAAGCTTCAAGAAGCAACACAATGATACAACTACTAGAATCAGTTTTTTTATGATTCTGGTGTTAACTTTCGAACACCTCGACTAATTTCACGAGATACCTGCCACCTCCTACCAACAATAGGTAACAGGTAACTCTGTCCACCAAAACTAGGACAAACAGAAAGAATCGCCTAGTTTTTTTTGTCTATGTTGTAATTTGAACCTAAGACCTCATGACTCTCAACCACTTCTAGGCCACACTCTTGGGTGCGATAGAACTACTAGAATCTTAACATGATACAATCAGAAAAAATAACCACTTACATGCATAACCAACAGTTTAAACTAAAATCTCAAAACCTAATCTAGAGTGGATTGCATTTGCTCAATATGTAAAGGTTTAAGATGTTGCAGATCACCACATAGTAAAAACAGAAACCTCTCTAATATATTCTTCTGAAAATCTATCTTTATGTTTTTGATATTACAAGAGACCAGTGTGCCATGTCTCATCATTTCACATTTTTCCTCTGCAAACCTATTCACATTTACATTTCAAAGGGAAAATAGTTTTTTGTCTGAAGAAAAAAGAGGCAAGAAGCCAGAAGAGTATTTGATATCGGCAATTCCCTTTTCTTTAACGTCTATTCTCTTAAGAGTTTGTAGCGCATTAGTAAGAGCAACATCTTTTCTAACTATCAAATTATATGGTTTGGCATCGTCGGATTCTTTCTGAAGGCATGCTTCCTGCAACGCTCATTTGCAGCATTCTAATGAACAGCAAAGGATGTATCCCTAGTATTCCAGAGATGGCATTGTTGGTAAGCTTGGTAGCATAGCTGAAGTAGTACGTGTTAGGAAACGAATGCAAATGGTTGTTCAACTTCATTGACCCCTGGAGTTCCCTTAAAAATTGGGTCATTCCCTCCCCTGGGGTTCCATATTATGATGTTCATAAATCTATTCATTGGGTGGATTTATCATGGGAATGTCCCTTCTGGATTCTATCGAGGCATCTGTGTTCGGATTCTTCACTGTTGGTTTCAATTACTAGCACATAGTTCCCTATCTGAGGGTTAAAAGGGTGCTTAATTATAACACCCCGAAAATTTCAAAGTTAAGACCCGAACCATTCTTGAATTGCGTATAAGGTTGTACCGAGTGATTCTTAATTGTTCTTAGATGCTAAGATCAAATCATTAGTGTGGTAATGATTTTGGATATCAATTAAGGTCACTAGAATCCCCTAGCACAAAGTTGAGTTGAAAGCTTCCTTACCGATTAAGTTTTGACGTAAGATTCAACTTAGGTCAACTTAAAATAATCATATCTCTTAGCACATAAAGAATTAGGTGGCCCATGAACTATCAAATTAAAGATCTTTGATTCCTCTTTCCAACGCCGCCAAGTTTGCTTCATTTCAAGCTCAGAGTAAAATGATATGCTCGTTTTAGTGAAGCCTTCTTTTTAAGGCATCTAAATCGTCTTAGACGGGTAATTTGGTATTTTTCCACTCATGCTAATCTTAAGCCACGTTTTTCTTAACCTAATTAAGGATCTAATCAGTGTGAAAATATTTTTTCACATTCTTTAACACTTAGAAGAATTAGTGCAAGGTTCCAAGAGGAGAAAAGGTTAGGGTTCAAGCGTTCTTCAAGTTTTCATCGATTTTTGCCAAGAACCTTTGTTCTTTGCAGGTATGTAAGGTTATCATATGTTAGACTAGTTCATCCTCACGTCCTACATCTCAATTCAGTCAGAAATTGTTACATCTAAAGAATCCATTCGTAGTTCTTGATATTCAATTCGGTTCTTTAACAATTGGGGTTTTGATTCTTTTGTTTTGTCTTATAGTGTTGTTCGTGCTTAGTATCACGTGAACCTTATTGATTTAGTAAACTTATGTTTTCAAAAGTAATTGTATGAATGTTCTCATGTATTGGTTTTGGATTTGAGAAACAAGAAGAGTTTGGGAGCAATTTCCCAATTCTAAACTAATTTGGGGTCCTAATTTAACTTGAAATTTCGTCGGGATGCTTGGGAGGGCCCTAGGGCGGTGCGCCAGCAATAGTTCAGGCCCTGGGGCGGCGCACCAGCAGTGCACCCAGGCCTGACTTCTGAAGTTCAGGGTCTGGCGCCCTACGCCAGCAGTGCGCCAGGCCTAACTTTTGAAGTTCAGGGCGTGGCACCCTGCGCCAGCAATACGCCAAGGATTTGTTAGGCAGATTCTTTTCTTTGTTTCATTTGGCGCATGTTTCTTTAAGTTGTGGTCATGTTTCCCTTCTCTATATTAGCTCCTATAAGCTCCATTTACCTTTGAAAATTCATACATATCCTAATCACATGTCTTAATGCACATTCAAAATCAAATTGAGTTGAAGAGGAAAGTTCAAGAGCTTTTATGGAGTTACTATTGAGAAATATTTTTAACCAACAATGATCTTAAACTAAGTATTCCCAAATGTAACATTTTAAACTTGATTTCAAAAAAGACTTTATGAGTTCAGGATATTTCAGAGCAATTACCTCTTTTAAGAGGTTATTTTGAGTGATTACCCTAAAATAGAGAAAGAGTATTTCTACTTGTCACGACGCAGACCGTCGTGATTGGCACCCACACTAACCCTCCGGTGGGAGAACCGTTACTACAACCCAACTAAGCAGCCTTAACCAAAATACTACACATTTAAAGATACGGAAACAGGTTTAAATGTAGAAATTATATAGAGTTCCCATAAACTCCAAAGGTTTAAATAAACTAGCCAAACTAATGAGGAAGAACAACCCCTAGAACCTGAAAGTCATTGTACCTAAACTCTACTAACGACAAGTCTAAGAAAAAGGGGTACAACCCCGACACTAAACAAACACCATAAACAAATAGTCTGAGTCCGAAAAGAGTGGACTTAAACAAGATGGATCCATGGCAGCCTAAAAGAACTGGCTCACCCTTGAATCCGGTCACGCTCAAAAGTCACCTAGCTGAGGTCTATCAATAGCCGCCTGAAGATGCCCTGTACTCAACAAAGAACAAGTAAATGAAGTATCTATGCACAACCACAGTGTACTGGTGGATCACGCGGCTATCCCAATAAGTGCAATATAAGTAAGTAATCACAACACTATAAATAGGCATATACCGAATATATACAATATCAATATCATTTCAGAGTCAATGTACAATTCCACCTTTTTCAATAATACACATGCATATAACAAGTCAATGGTCCTCTCATGGAACCCAATTCAACGGTCCTCTCATGGAACCCATACCTAAACTGTTAGTGTACCAGATCGTGGCACCAGTTCCAAGTTAGTGTGTCGGATCGTGATACCCGTTCCAATTTTATGTCGGTACGTGACATCTGATCCAATATGTATGTCGGTACGTGACATCCAATCTCAGTTAGTGTGTCGGATCGTGACACCCGATCCAATCAACATACCACAATCACAATCACAATGTACATTCTCATAATCATACAATCAAGAGGTGATTCATGGCATATAGTTATTCGTTCATACTCATTTACATTAGGTGTGATCAATAATGCAACATTTGCATACATATATACATGCAATACAATGAAGCAATTACTAACATATATCACACAAATATTAAATCACAACCATCACCTACCTCGAACAAAGCTTGAATCCCATAAGAAACTTGATTCTTCCCCTTCCAAATTCTTTCCACTTGTTCTTGGTCTACAAACAATCAATATAACGCAATGATCCATAAACGAAGCCTAATTACCCGGTTTATAATCGAAATCATCAACCCTAGGACAAACCCTTGATCCCCATACCTAGTTTAGGGTTTCTTCCACCATAAATATCAGATAAAAAACCCTCCCCCATCGATAATTACCCAAGAAACTAAGTTATACGGATCGAAAAATAGATTCGGGGAGTGAAAACCTTACCATTAGCCTCAAGAATGGTGAAAAGCTGTCAAGAAAATACTTGGGTTCGTTCCTTAGCTCTCAAAGTCGAAACTTGCAGAATAATGACGTTTTTGGGGTTTAATTCCGACTTAAGTCGCGTCTGTCTCGCTGTGGCGGACCTCATCCCGCTACAGCGGCCCCGCCCTGGCGGCTTGCACGGAGACAGAGAGTTAATTAAAGAGTTTCAAACCCCCATTTCATAACACACCTTCAATCCATGACACTCAGAAATTATCCGTTCACGCTAAGATCTGTTTCGGGAGTTTTACTCGCCCGAATTTGATTTCGTAAAGTCGTACAGGTTTCTTAACGTCTTACCTATCTACTCATGTGATAAAATTCATAATTAGTTCTCTCATTCATTACCATATTTCCCTAGACCTCACTGACTCCGATTTCGTCTAAATCTGGACTAGGTTAGGAAATTCCAAGTTACTACCAAAAAGTTTTCTGACTCCAATTCTTTCCCCCATTGGCTTTTCTATAACGACGGAAACCGTCCATTACAATAGATACCAATTTACCCATCACTCGTCCCCGAGTGATCAACTAGGAAAGACTGGCTTAAAGTAAGGGTAGAGTAGTTTTGATTCATCGAATAGCTGGGGATACTTGTGTCGCATGTCCTTCTTGGTTTCCCAAGTAGCTTCCTCAACCGGACAATGCTTCCATTGAATTTTGACAGATGCAATATCCTTTGCCTTAACTTGCGAATTTCCCTATCTAGAATGGTTATAGGCTCCTCCTCGTAACCTCCAAATATCTGACCTTCCGGTCTGCATACTCTTTATGCCTATTCTGAGCTGCTAGAACATCTCCCGAATAAATTTCACATTCCCTAATGATTCTCATCAAAAGGTCCAGCCTCATATGCATCAAATCAACCACTGGGATACATACATCCCCCCTATACAGTGCATCAATGAAGTCATCTCAATACTCGAGTGATAAATATTGTTGTATGTAAACTTAACTAACATCAAAAGCTATTCTCAATAACCACCAAAGTTAATCGTACACACGTCTGTCACATGTTATCAAGGACCTTGACACAATCATCAGGAACAATCCTTTCTCACATAAGCATGATAAAATTCTAATAAATACTCGCTACAATTAGAGGTGGACCTGAACCAACCAACACACACTCATAATACTCAAACAATCATAGTTCTTATCAACATATCCTTCTCACAACATAAATTTCCATGAGCTTAAGTTATAAAAATTTGATCTTTAGACATCAGATACTCATCGAGGGATATGTCTAAGCATACAAACCCTCTAACAACACTATCGAAATGTTAGATTTAGTAATTGTAGATTACCTCTTAAGAACAGTAGAACTGGACCCAAATGATCCCCACATTCAACCAAGAGAACATCGCAGGATAGGTACACCTGATCACCACTAGGGATCCACCCACAAAAGTGAAAACACACGTGAGCTTAGCTAGTGAATCATACTCACAACCATGTACAAAATACAATAGATGGTCACATAACAATTTTACGGAATAAATATTGAATAACACTAAAGGTTTTCCTCTGAAGAATCAATACTGGTCAATTCCATTCACCTGACTCCACATACTTTTCACATCCTTCCACTAAAGCCCACACTCTCAATACTAACAACCATCATACCGCTCCGACCATTTACCTTACTTTAAACCAACACTTTTTAAATGAAAACCTTTCTTAGGTACTTTAACAATCAACAGTAATCAACTTTACGACTCAACCCAGTTGTAAGTCCTTTCAAATGCTCAATACCTGATACAATTGATCATTCCTCACCTTGCAAATTCATACCTTGACAAAATATATCACCATGAATGTAGACTTTCATTGAAAAAATCTGAATTGTAAATTCAACCGTATAACACAATCCCCTTATCTATCAACATTAGCTTATACCTCAAAGATTTTTATGAATTCATGGATCTTCGCATTATCATGGATCGCATCTCCATCGATCTCACAATATCTTTCGCTAACAATTCAATCGTACTCATTACTAAACTCAAAACAAAACAAGCACTTATCATCACACTCGAGCTAATGTTTGTACCCTCATTTCTCATGTCTTTTCCAATAGTTTTTAACCAATCTGACGAACTTGTGACACTATTACCATAGTCACAGCAAAACAAATGAAATCACGCGTCTCTGAACCCAATTATCTACCCCTCTGAAGATATCTCTTTAGTCTTTACAATCAATAAAATATTCTTGCCCTCGCCTCTCTCTAAAGGTTGTACTATATCCCACTATTTTTCCTTCATTATGACTCTAGCTCTTTTAAATTCTATTCGAGTAGTGTCCCACCATCTCTTAAAACTTTTCATACAACCACGTTACCACCAAATATTAGAAAATCACAACCTTAGATACTCGTAATTCGTAATTACTATATAAAATTCGCTTAACCAACAATCTTATTATATAGTTGCATCCCCTCACAATCCATCACGAACTCTTATTACCATTATGCTCAGTTAGCCCTGGCTATCGCTACGAAGTCAACCTTTTCATCGACATGAAACCTCAAAAATCAGGTATACTCATCAAATTCAAAGGACAAACCCAATTTATACGCACTTTCTTACTAACATCTTCAATTGCATTCACCCAAGTATACTCATTGGAACTTTCTTTATCCATAAGCTTGTCATTCCGGTATCAATCCACTCCTTTACGGCTTAAGATAAAATCATCAGTCCTCACACCACCATCCTTCTTCTTAACAAACAAGACAGGAGCAACCCACGTGGAAACACTAGGACGATAAAACCTTTATCAAGAAGCTCTTGGATTTGAGCTTTAAGCTCTCTCAATTCTGTCAGAGCCATGCGATAAGGAGGAATGGAGATGGGGCGAGGGCCAGTTTCAATGCAGAAATCTATATCTCTATCCGGAGGCATACCAGGCAAATCAGTAGGAAATACTCCTCTAAATTCAGACACTACAGGAATAGACTCAATAGAGGGAGACTCAACCTCAACATCCCGAATATGAGCCAAATAAGCCAAATAACCCTGCCCCACCAGTTTCCTACCCCGAACGAAAGATACGACCTTAGCTGATTTAGGCTTATACCCCCTTCCCACTCTAACCTTTCCCTATTCGGGGTCTCTAGAGTTACTGACTTAGCATTACCATTAAGCACATCATAATAGGGGGACAACCAAGTCATGCCTAAGATTATATCAAGTCAGTCATATCCAACATAACCAAATCAGCCCAAGTCTGAAAATCCATAAACACAACAGGACAAACACAATATACAAGGGTGACTACGATTGACTCTTCAATTGGGGTAGAAACATGGATGGGGGCATCAAGTACATCACAAATCATATCATATCCTAAGGCAAACTGAACGGATACATAAGAATAAGACAACATATTAGCCATCTGGTCACAAACAAACATAGTACCTGTGACCACTGCATCAGGCACCTCAGCCTCGGTCTTGCCCGGAAAGGCATAAAACTGAGCCCTGTCATCTTGACGGGCAACCTCATTGCCTGGCTGTACTACTCCTCTACCTGCATTACCATTTCCCCGGCCTTCACGGCCTCGCTGATTTCCTCTTCATATGCCCAGGTTCTCCACAATGTTAACACACTTAATAACTTAACCCAGTAAACATCGTTGTCATTGGAGCAGTCATATCCTGACCCTCCTTGATATACAATTAATCCATGAAATCATAGTATAACTTCTAACCTCAATTGGCATAACTTAATTTCATCATTCGCTAAATAACCCATACATGTTATGACAACAATACTAAATGCATCTTCCCAAGTAATAGTGTTCATTATCTACCCGTCCCTTACCAAAACTTCTTAAATGTTTTCACCTATAAACTGGAATCTGCAAATCTGACCTTAATCCCTTCACAAGCGACGATGGTAGCTAGCGAGCCCCATAAAACTCCTAATTTCAATCACAGAACTAGGTCGGACCCAATTCCTGACTGCTTCAATCTTTTGGGGATCTACCATTACCCTTCCCTTGAAGCTACATGCCCCAAAAAGGCAACCGAAGTCAACCAAAACTCACACTTAGAAAATTTAGCATACTATTTTTGTCTCTCAAGGATACTCAAAACTATACGAAGATGGTCAACATTTTCTTCCTCACTCTTAGAATAAACTAAAATGCCATCAATAAATACTATAACAAACGAATCAAGAAATGGTTTGAACACACCATTCATCAAACTCACGAAAGCTGCAGGCGCATTTGTCAACCCAAACGACATAACTAGAAACTCATAGTGCCCATGGCGGGTCCTACATCCTGTTTTTGATATATCCTCAGGCCTAATCTTTAACTGATGATAGTCAGACCTTAGATAAATCTTAGAGAAAACTGATGCACCCTGCAACTGGCCACAAGATCATCTATCTGAGGTAGTGGATACTTGTTCCAAATGGTGACCTTATTCACTGTCGGTAATCTATACACATCCTCTCTTGCTAGTGATGGTGTTACCACTTATGTTTCTCTAGTTCGGACCATAGAGTGAAGGAGGAAGATATCAATTTGTATCACCCAGATACCAATTAGATTCAAGTCATAGCACGAAGGAGTAGAAAGAAGTGAGTTTTTCCTAAACTCTTATAGCCTCTCGAAGAAAAGTACAGACGTCTTCGTACCGTTCCGCAAGACTTTACTAGACTCATTTTGGTACAATGAGATCAACGAACCTAGGGCTCTGATATCAACTTTGTCACGATTCAGACCGTCGTGATTGGTACCCACACTAATCCTCTGGTGGGAGAACCGTTACTACAACCCAACTAAGCAGCCTTAACAAAAATACTACACATTTAAAGATACGGAAGCATGTTTAGATGTAGAAATTATATAGAGTTCTCATAAACTCCAAGGGTTTAAATAAACTAGCCAAACTAATGCGGAAGAACAACCCCTAGAACTTGAAAGTCATTGTACCAAAATTCTACTAACGACAAGTCTAAGAACAAGGGGTAAAACCCCAAAACTAAACAAACACCTTAAAAAAATAGTCTGAGTCCGAAAAGAGTGGACTTAAACAGGATAGATCCATGGCAGCCTGAAAGAACTGACTCACCCTTGAATCCGGTCACGCTCAAAAGTCACCTAGCTGAGGTCTATCAATAACCGCCTGAAGATGCCCTGTACTTAACAAAGAACAAACAAGTGTAGTATCAGTACACAACTATAGTGTACTGGTAGGATCACCCGGCTATCCCAATAAGTGCAATATAAGCAAGTAATCACAACACAGTAAATAGGCATATACCGAATATATACAATATCAATATCATTTCAGGGTCAATGTACAATTCCACCTTTTTCAATAATACACATGCATATAACAAGTCAATGGTCCTCTCATGGAACCCAATTCAACGGTCCTCTCATGAAACTCATACCAAAACTGTTAGTGTAACGGATCGTGACACCCATTCCAAGTTAGTGTGTCGGATCGTGACACCCGTTCCAATTTTATGTCGGTATGTGACATTTGATCCCAGTTAGTGTGTCGAATCGTGACACCCGATCCAATCAACATACCACAATCACAATCGCAATGTACATTCTCATAATCATACAATCAAGAGGTGATTCATGGCATATAGTTATTCGTTCAAACTCATTTACATTAGGTGTGATCAATAATGCAACATTCGCATACATACATGCAATACAATAAAGCAATTACTAACATATATCACACAAACATGAAATCACAACCATCACCTACCTCGAACAAAGCTTGAATCCCCTAAGAAACTTGATTCTTTCCCTTCTGTAATCTTTCCGCTTGTTCTTGGTCTACAAACAATCAATATAACGCAAGGATCAATAAACGGAGCCTAATTACCCGGTTAATAATCGAAATCATCAACCCTAGGCCAAACCTTTGATCCCCATACCCTGTTTAGGGTTTCTTCCACCATAAATCTCAGATCAAAACCCTCCCCCATCGATAATTACCCAAGAAACTAAGTTCTACGGATCAAAAAATAGATTCTGGGAGTGAAAACCTTACTTTTAGCCTCAAGAATGGTGAAAAGTTGTCAAGAAAACACCTGGGTTCGTTCCTTAGCTCTCAAAGTCGAAACTTGCAGAATAATGAAATTTTTTGGGGTTTAATTCCGACTTAAGTCGCGTCTGTCCCGCTGTGGCAGACCTCATCCCACTACAGCGGCCCCGCCCTGGTGGCTTGCACGGAGATAGAGATTTAATTAAAGACTTTTAAACCCCCATTTCAAAATACACCTTCAACCCATGACACTCAGAAATTACCCGTTCACGCTAAGATCAGTTTCTGGAGTTCTACTCGCCCAAATTCAATTTCGTAAAGTCGTACAGGTTCCTTAACGTCTTAGTTATCTACTCATGTGATCAAATTTATAATTATATCTCTCATTCGTTACCAGATTTACCTAGACCTCACTGACTCCGATTTCGTCTAAATCTCGACTAGGTTAGGAAATTCCAAGTTACTACCAAAAAAAAATCTGACCCAATTCTTTCCCCATTGGATTTTCTATAACGACAGGAACCGGTCGTTACACTACTTGAGCATAAGTATATATATTTATTGGGAGTAGTATTGAGCACTGATATGAGGATGAGTTCATACAACTCACATTCCTCATAAACCATGTAGCCAACATGGGTAAAGGATCGTACTTTTTAGTTGACTCCTTATTGTTTTCGAGCATAGCTTTAGTGGATCCACTTAGTTGAGGTGTTCTATACCCCGACAAGGTATAGGACAGTCCTAGCAGCGTGGATGAGACGTTGTATCATAACATAGCTCATAGTGATGGTTGTCGGTTAGAGAATCTCTCAAATAAGAGTAAAAAGTAATTTATTGTATTTTTATGTACATCCTTGAGTTAGTACCTTTTATTTATGAAGCGTTAAACATTTCATCTTTTATTATTTCTTTGTATTGAGTTGAGTTGAGGTGAGTATTCTTCTAGTCTAATCAGTTCAGTTATTTGTGCATTCAGTTTTCTTTACATACTCGTACATTCTATGTACTGATTTCATTCGACATGCATCTTATTATGATGTAGATACAGGTGTTTAGGGTCATCAACAGGCGTTTCGTTGAGATCATTTGCACTCCAGTTAGCTTTGGTGTGCCTCCTTGCTTTCTGGAGAATTTTACATTTATTTTCCTGTTATTATTGAGTTGTCGTGGGTCTTGTCCCGACATCTATCCTAGTATTAAAGGCTTCATAGACAGTTAGAGTTGATGAGTCTCTTAGTATGTTCCTTTTTTTTTTTAGATCTTGAGATTATTACTTATACCTTATTAAATATTTCCAGACATTTATTTTAGTTGAGTTTAATTAAGACTATTAAGTTTAATTATGCATTTAAAGTTTCCTGTTTGTTTGAGTAAGTCTTCGCTAAGTAGTCAGTCAGGCCAAGGGTTCGCTTGGGGACCAGCGATAGTTCTCGAGTATCGACCACGTCCAGGGTGTATACTCGAGGCATGACATGAATAATTATTAGGCTTTTTAAGAGATTCAGTAGATAGATAAGTATTAATTCTTGTTGCATTTCTCATTGTAAATCATTATTTTTATCTCCTTTAACACAACTATTTTTGTCTTTATTTCTATCATTAGTCTAGAGCTTCTTCTATTTCATAGGTTTTGTACTCACAAGTCTAAATTGAGTTAAGTTTATAGGAGGGGTCCTATAAACCTAGTTCCATTTAAACTTGTGAATACAAACATCCAAAAATTAGAAATTTCCCTAGAACTAATGAGAGAAACAAGAACATAAATAGTTGTGTTAAAAGAAATAAAAGTAATGATTTACAATTTGAAATAAGATAAGAAACTCATGCTTATTTGTTTATCGAATCTTTTAAAAGTTTAATAGATATTAGGCATCCTTTTAACCCTCAGATAGGAAATTATGTGATAATAATGAACCCAACAGTAAATAATTCAAATACAAATGCCTTGATAGAATTCAAAATGGACATTCCTATGATAAACCCACCTAATCTGAAAAAATCCATGAGCATCATAATATAGAACTGTAGGGGAGGGAATGGCCCAAATTTTAGGAGAAACTTTAGGTCATTATTGGATTGGCATAGCCTCCCTTGGTAGCTTTGCAGGAGACAGATATGTTGGATCACCAAGTTCTACTTGATTATTTTTCTTTCAACAATATGATTGAGGTCCCAACTATAGGAAACTCTAGTGGAATTATTGTGTTGTGGGATGATAACCTCCTGAAGCTAGATGAAATTTCTACAACTGCATAGAAAATGCATGTTATGGTCAAGGTAAGCTCTACAAATACCTCGTGGTTATTTAGTTATATATATATATATATATGCTAGTACTTATAGAAATATTTGAAAATTTTATTGCAAAATATAAAAATTATTAAGGATAACTATTGTAGTAAATGATTAATAGGTGAAGATTTTAGTGAAATACTTCATAATTCAGGAAAAGAGGGAAATTCCCCTTGGTTTTCCACAAACATCTGACTTCTGAAATGCTATTAATTATTGTGAATTCATTGATATATAAGCTTAAAAGGAAGCAAATATATGTAGCTAAATAAAAAATTGAAGAATAGAAAGAAAAAGAATTTTGATTCATGTTTTAATTCAAATCTTTTCATGAACCATGTTTATATATGTTTCTTTAGGATACAACTGGTGATTTCATATATAAAAAAAATTGACACATGCCTAAAACTTATAAGAAACATTCTAATAAAAAATAAATTAAAATTGTAAAAGATACTCACAGATTCAGAATAATAGAACATTGACCTAAAAAATACTTGATAAGGCAACATTTGTTCCACACATATATTTTTCTCTCTTTTTTCTAAAACCTTAAATCAATCAAAAATAAGCTTAATTGTGGGAGAAGAATAAAAATTTGGGGTTTATATATAGGGAAGGAGAGAAGTCTAATTGCAAACCAAAATCTTTTTTAATTAATATACAGAATTTTGAATGGATTTTCTCATTAATTGCACTTGTCAATATCCACAAAAGTCTTTCAAGTAATTTGATTATATTTTTAAATAGGTTCTCCTAATAAATGCAATTATCTATTTTTAAATGTAGTTAATAAGGTAGTTATTACATAGTTTAGTCATTATGCAATATAATTCTTACACATGTTTATTTGTCATATAATCTATATTTATATATATATAATAAAGGAGAAACATAGATAAGGTGATGTAACACCTCTTTATGACATCCATTTATATTTATCTATTTTCTCCTTTTTTTTGACATTTTTTCTTAATTAAATCAATTATTTTATGATAAAAATAATTTACTTAATTTATTACAAATAAATATTTTATCAATGGAGGTACATTTACAACATAAATTCTTCGCATGCCTAAAAACCTATTTATTTTTTATCTCCTTTCACAAAAAGAATTGCTTCATTATTTTCATTAATTAATCAATTATTTGGTAATTAAAATAATATTACATCTAATTATATATCATGAGTTACAAAAAAACCTTCATCTTTTTGCATTCTCCACTTAAACAACATGTCTCCTCAACTTCCTTCTACCTAATTTATTATGACTTAACCCATTTATAAATAACAATCATTTTAGCTATGTTGGATGTTCATTTTCATTTTCATTTCCTCCTTCTTCATCTTTAGTTATATTATATTATATTTATTTTATCTTTTATTATTCATATTTTCTCCTTCATTTTTTCAATGTAATTATCTATTTTTAAATGTAATTATTAAGGTGGCTATTACATAGTTTAGTCATTACGCAGTATAATAATTACATTTAGAAACTCTCCTAAACTTGGCAGCACAACTTACTTTAGCACTTAAACTACACGGGCGTTCAAATACCCCCCATTAACATCTTTCAAGTGATTTAAACACCCCCTAAGGGATGATGCGGCAGAGAGAGTGAGTGTACTCTCCTAAAAACACGTGAAAAATGGGGGGAAAGCTGAATTTTTTAAAGTCCTACACATGGCCTTTTTTTATTGGCCAATATATAACAAGTACTTTAAATAGTTTTTCTTCATATATTAAATCTTTAAAAATATGTAAATTTTCTTATTTAGAGGTAAATGAAATTTGTGGGTCTCCTTTTTAATTTCTTTTTAAAAAAATTTCTTTTCATTTTGTGGTCTTCTTCAATACACCTTTTTCTCCATTGAATCACCTCGTCCTTCATTTTTATCCCCACCTCTATTCACTATTTTTATTTCACTAGTCTTTTACTAATCCGTAAAATTCAATATCAATATCATTCTATTGACGTCGATTTCACTCCATATTATTGATGTCGATTTCGCAAATGTTAACTTTCTTGAATTTTGAGTGACCCATTTTAATTTCTAGTTCCATTCAAACATTTCTCATAGAATTTATTTTTTTTGGATCAACTTTCTTATGCAATCTTCATGTCTTATTTGAGTTATCAAGAAAAAATTGGCTTTCAAAAAAATTCATTCTCCAAGAGGGTAAATTCGTGTGGAGGGTTCGAAGTAGATAATGTGAATATTATAGTGAATTTTCTTCTTTAAAGTTATTTTAAAAAAATTGTTGAATAGTGAAGAAGAAGAAGAAAAGAAAGTATTAAAGGTTGAAATGGTGAATAACAAGGAAGAAGAAAGAAGGGGGGGGGGGGGGTTATGTCTTTATAAATTAATTAATTGATGTAATTAATTTTAAAAAGTGTTTAAGAAAAAATGGTGAATAAGTAAAAAAGAAATAAAAGTTAATGACATGGTGCCTAAGTGGTTATGATGTGGCACTTACGTGGCTATGATATGGCGGGTTATAGTCTCAAGGTGGAAAAACAATCACTTCAAAGATGTTAAGGGGGGTATTTAAACGTTCGTGTAGTTTAAGTGCTAAAGTAAGTTGTGTTGCCAAGTTTAGAGGGATTTTTATGTATTTTCTCTATTAATTAACAATCAAATATTTGTAACTAATATTGTAAAAAGTAATTGATATATAATTTTCAAATAAATAATATTTCAATTTAATTAGTTCTAAAATTGTAACCAGTTTTTTTAATATCATCTTTGCTTTTCCGTTAATTTCATGAACCAAAATAAGATAGAAGTTGTTGAATCCATGCATCATTGAACAATTGCCCCACTAACACTTCCATTCATAATTGATTGTAGAACAATAACAATTACATCTTAATCTCAAGCAAGTTAGCATCAATTATATGAACGCCTAGTGTCCAAGTCGCTCCATTTAACCCTTATTACTTGTACTTGGGGGAATAAACAGATCAAAAGTCTGGATACAAACGTGTAACTAATAAGTTTAATAACAAAGTACTAGGACCAAGGTTTTATCCTACTGTAACGTCAAGTTATTCCACAGAATACTAGCTGTACAGTGATCAAATCTTGAGCTAGTAGGCTTCCAGAAGCAACACAATGATACAACTACTAGAATCTTTTCTTTTTTCTTTTTTACTGTCCATGATGTCCAGGTCAACTTCCGCTCACCTCAACTAATTTCACGAGATACTTTCCATCTCCCACCAACAACAAATACCAAGTAATTCTATCTACCAAGGATATGACAAAAGAGTAACCTAGTGTTTTTTTTGTCTCTGCTATAATTTGAACCTAAGACCTTATGAATCTCAACCACTTCATTGACCACTAGGCCACACTCTTGGGTGCGATAGAACTACTGGAATCTTAACATGATACAACCAGAAAAAAATAACTACTTACATGCGTAACCACAAGTTTTAACTAAAACTTCAAATCCTAATCTAGAGTGGATTGCATTTGCTCAATATGTAGAAGTTTGAAATGTTGCAGATCACCACATAGTTAAAACAGAAACCTCTCTAATATATTCTTCTGAAAATCTATCTTTATGTTTTCAATAATACAAGAGACCAGTGTGCCATGTCTCCTCAATTCACATTTTTCCTCTGCAAGCCTAGACACTAAATAGTTTTTCCTCTGCAAGCCTATTCACATTTACATTTCAAAGGGAAGATAGTTTTTTTGTCGGATGAAAAAAGAGGCAAGAAGCGCCAGAAGAGTATTTGGATATCACAGATTCCCTTTTCTTTAACCTCTACTCTCTTAAGAGTTTGTAGCGCGCATTAGTAAGAGCAACATCTTTGCTAACTATTAAATTATATGGTTTGGCATTGTCGGATTCTTTCTGAAGGCATGCTTCCTGCAACGCTCAAATATGCTGTCGTAGATCAAATCAAATTGAACTCCAGCTCTTTCACGATTCACAATGAAAAGAATGTGATCACCTTCGACAATCTTATAGTACCTGATTCCAGAGAAGAAAAAAAGGAAATGTTAGTACTAAAGCTTCCCTGAAATACCTGTCGTTTTATTCAAATAACAACTACACACAATAGCAATCTCAAGTATCCGATATCTCAAACAAATATGCAGTATGTTCAATAGTTGCAAATTTACAAAGCAAGTCAAATCTTTTCCATATCTCAAAGATAATTAAAATAAACCTAAGAACTCCTGATAAAATAAACATGAAAGTCATAGTTTCCAATACGTATCATCTTTGATGGGGTTAAGTGAGAAACATATTAGAGAAAAAACAGCAACGAGAAGGTGCAAATATCGAATTGCAAGAAGCGTAAAGCAAATATAATAGCAGAAGATTAAGACTGGTTGCCTACCAGATGCCAGGTAGAAAAGGCTGGCAATCAGAATCTTTAACAACCAGTTGACTTGGATGCTCAACTGGGAGACGAGGATGTGTCATAGATATAGTGTTGAGTGCACCATCATTGTCCCACCAATCCTCATCCCTGCAAGAATTAGATGAATCGAAAGCAGTGAGATGATGAACTTACGTATGATTCGTATAGAAATTGTTATTTGGCAGCACAAAAGCACACCTATAGCCCTTATATGGGGGAGGGACATCTGGAGGATGGCGCCATAGGCTCATTTGCAAGATTCTAATGAACAGCAGAGGATGTATCCCTAGTATGCCAGAAGGGACTGTTATACCCATGACTTTGCTGGTACGCTTGGTAGCATAGCTGAAGTAGAACGTGTTAGGAAACGTATGCAAGTGGCTGTTCAACTTGATCGACCCCTGGAGGGTAAGATCTGGAAGTATCCAATCTCCTGAAGCAAATGGACCAGCATTTCCTAAGAGGCAATCAATAAGACCCCATATTCCAATTTTTCTCCAGGATATGTTGAAGTGGTCAAACCCAAAGTTGTAATAATTCTTTAGCCAGGGAATGTCAAACCAGTCGTAAATTATTACTCCAATGCGGCAAAGCTGAAGCAAAGACACAGGCCTCAAGGACTTCCCATCTTCAGGACTGTAAATGAAATCAGTCAATTCAGTAAAGATTCATACTTTCGGAAAATAATCATACAACTTTAAAATAAAGGCTACAAACAGATGACAGCAATGTTTTCATAACCAAACAGAGTAGGGAAAGTAATAGCAAATTAGAAGTGGATTTAATAGAAACAACAAAGTCTAAAACCTTCATATTATCATTATCTAAACTGATATGGTAATTACTGGTTGAATCCATTGAACAACACCTGAAGTGGTGTCTTATAATATCATCTAAGGCTCTAAGGTCACTACTAAAATCCAGAAAATGACACCAATAGCACAAGTGACGTAACCCATGAAGCGGGAAGTGGATGCAAGGCTTGACTCACAGGTTATCCCCAAGAGAGGAAGTTTCAAGTACATGCGGTCAGTAATCCAAAATAATGAAGAGATTGATGAGGATGTCACACATCATAATGGGACAGGGTGGATGAAATGGAGGCTCACATTCGGTATTTTGTGTGATAAGAATGAGCCGCCAAAACTAAAAGGTAAGTTCTACAAAGTGGTGGTTAGATACTATACGGGGCAAAGTGTTGATCAAGCAAGAATTCCCATGTCCAGAAATGAGAGTTGGAAAGATGAGGATGGTGAGACCAATGTGTGTGCAGACCAATAGAGATAACATTAGGAATGAAAATATTCAAGTCAAGATGGGAGTTCCCCCGTAGAGGATAAGATAGTGGGCTTGAGGATGGGGTAGAGGTAGACCTAAGTATTGAGGTGAAATGATTAGGCAGGACATGACGCAACGTTAGCTCACGGAGAACATGACCCTTAATAGGAGGGTGTGGAGGTTGAAAATTAGGGTATAAGGTTAGTAGGTAGTCGGGTGTATTTTTTTCCCATTCCTAGAGTAATAGTTCTATTCTTGTTATTTTGTATTGCAAGATTATTATTACTACTTGTTTCTTTAGCCTTGATTATTTTACTATCTTATTGTTATTTCTACTTGTTGCTACTGCTTTCTTTTACATCTTCCTCTGAGCTGAGGATTTATCGAAAATAGTCTCTCTACCTTAACCAAGGTAAGGTTAAGGTACACTCTATCATCTCCAGATACTAGTGGAATTACACTAGGTTTGTTGTTGTTGTTAGCACAATTGATACAATAAACAGCCAAGGGTAGTACTAACTAGTTGTCTATAAGACAATAAGATATCAACTATATTTGAACTACAGAAATTAAGATTCGTCTAGGGCAAACAAGTGGACTACAAAATAATAAGATATGAGAAACCTACTTCATTCCATCAAAGTAGGTTCTTGTAGTCCCGTTGAATGCTCCAGACAATGCTGTGATGCTTAAGACCCAGTTCTCGCAAATGTTTTCATAACCCTTAAATGCCTACAATCACAATAAGCTTAAAAATAACAGCAAAACTCCTTCCAAATCTCAAAATCCATTAATTAGCAGACTAACCTTATCAGCTAGCATTTGTTGCAAAACTCGAACAACCTGTGCTCCTGCTGAATGCCCAACAAAATGAATAGGGTGATCTTCATCCCATTCTGGATAATGCCCTGCATAAAAAGACAGTAGTAAAGGGTAAATTAACCATTCACAGATGCACAAACCATTGAAATGCAATGAAGCTCTACGTTGCTCGGACTCTTCAAAAATGCCAGACAGGTTCGTGTCGGATCCTTTAAAAGTAGTGCATTTATGGAGGATGGGTGTGACAACATGTTTGGAGAATCCGGGTAACATAGAATTGAAACTAAGCAGAGAAGCCAAAAAGTTCAACCTTGTTCATAAATTCGTCCAAATTGGGAATGCCCACAAGCTTTACTGTGTTCTTCCCCATAGTCAACCTGCCCTCCTTTCAAATAATAAAACAACTCACGAGCCCTGAAACCTAAATTCCATCAAATTTTCCACACAAAAAACAAGAACAACAACATGCCAAAAAGAAGATAAATAACAAGCATTTCAGGCTGCATCCTAAGTTTCACAAACTCTTCGCTTTCAATGCCGCAGCCGTGTCGAATTCTCCAAAAATAAACTACTTTTGGAGAATCCGACACACACCCATTGACATTTTTGAAGAATCCGAACAACCTAGGCTGCATGAACCCACCTGTCATATACGCTAGTTAGCGACCCCAAATCAGGCACAAGAACCCTATCATCCTTCTTCTCTGCACCAGCAAAATAGGAAAGCCCACCTAATCTCTACAAAACATCACAATTCCAACACCATTTTAGATTTAAAAAAATTGAATCTTTTACCCTAATATGAGCTAAATTGAGAAAAAGAAGATACCCCTTTTCCAAAACCAAAGATTCCATGAACCAACACAATGGGAGGCAGATCTTTTGTACTTGTTACATTCTCTTTTGAATCCTCTGATTTCAAGCTAACATCCAAATTATTCTTGTAAAAACAATCGCTTAAAGCCTGAGAAAGGTCACCAGCCACAGCTGTGCTGAATATGTAAAACCCATAAACCAAATGAACCAAAGAACTCACAAACAGCTCTGTCAATTGCAGTGCTGTTATCCACCACCTAACTATCATTTTTCTTCCTCTAATTATAACACAAAATTTAAAAAATGTAATCTTTTTTAAAAACAAAAAAAAAAAAAACAACAACCTCCCTTCTTCAAGAAAACAGAAACAACAATCTTTAAAACAAGAATTTCATCAAATGATTAAACCCCCAAAAGGGTGTGTGCAAAATAACAAAGAAAAAAGATTCAATTTTTATCTATGAAGAAGAAGGGAGGCAATCAAGAAATGTTTTTTTTTTCAAGTTAAAGCCTCCTAAATGGTGTGGGGGTCCTTAAGCTTTGTAGAGATGAAGAGGAAAATTCAAGACTTTGAAAGATAGTTTCCCACAATTTTCTCATTGCCCACCATCAACAATGTCATAACAAAAGTGACCAATCCAAGCCTCATTTTTGTAGAAAACTAATTGCACCCCCATTTGATATTTAGGGTGGGGGTGGGGGTGGGGGTGGGGGGGCCTACCATACCTCAAAGACTGGTGGGGGTTGGTGCCAGCTGCCAAAGGGTCTTTAGTTTGGTCCCACCAACTATGACACATGGATATAAAGACAGCCTTGGAAAATCCATAAAGTTGAAGCACTAGAAATTTGGAGAACAATCCAAAGATTATGCCTAAGTAATTGGAATAAAGATATAGTTTAGGGGTATAATAAGGTGCATAATCAATAATTAAAGATAAAATTAAGGGTACAAGTATCCAAGAAAATTCTTAAATATTTGGGGTTTGTTTTTTTTTATTTCTCATCCGGTGTCCCGTACCCATGTTGGAGTTCGACTAAAGCTAGATTCACGCTGGAAAGTCCAATATTGGGGCAAAGCGCTTTCTACCAAAGGTGATTCTGTATCCAAAAAAACTCAAACCCAAAACCTTGATTAAAGATGAAAAAATACTTACCCCTCCACCATTGATATTTGGGGTTTGTTCGGTGTTAGGTGGAAGTTGATTCTGGCTAAGATTTTAGGAGTTTCCATTGCATCATACAAGAACAAGGAGTGGGCCCAGCGGTGGAGCTCTCTTGGGGCTAATGATTCATCTAAATTCCTTTTGACGAAAAATTATATTGTTTATATGTAATTAATATTACTTTTTGCGTTTACATAGTAATTGTTGAACTTCCTTCAACTCGTTCGTTTGTTTATTTTTTTATATTTTAAATTTTTTTTAATAAAAATTTTAATT
>JAJONR010005827.1:0-29886 GCA_029582245.1 Solanum etuberosum | reverse complement strand
TGCTTACCGTTGTCAAATGCGTCTTGAAATTTCAAGATGATCTTTATAATCAGAAGTTTTTAATAAAAACGGATGCTCAAGCAGTTAAATTTATGTTTGACAAAGACTTCAAACATGACGCATCGAAACTTATATTTGCAAGGTGGCAAGCTCAGCTGGCTCCCTTTGATTTCGACACTAAATGACTGAATTCTCTTATATTTTTAACTTATGATGATATTGAATACTTATTACAGGAAGGAGTTCGAGAAGATATGCTCGGTGGCTTCTAGATTAACTTAATGTTTTGCTATGTTTGCAGAATGGCTTCTAGATTAACTTAATGGCTTCTAGATTAACTTAATGATATTGTATTTCAAATGGAGTACATTGGACATGATTTGAAGACATTGATGAAGCCCAAGTGAAGTGAAATGTCTTATGCTACAACTTTTGGAGTGCGTCAAGTTTCTTCACAATAATTGCATCATTCATCGACGTCTGAAAACTTCGGCGAATTGAAAATTTGTCCTCACTTGGCCAGCAGTAAACCAGACACTGGCTCCCGAAATTCTATTGGGATCCATACAATTTTCTACCGCAATCGATATGTGGTCAGTTGGTTGTGTCATGGTCTACACTATTTGAAACAATGAAGAACTCTGGATCCTCACCTGATGTGATGACATACACAATCATGATGAACTTCTACTGCACAAATCATCCAGGCAAACAGAAGGTATCTATAAAAGAAGCCTATAAGATTCTGAAAGAAATGCGGGAAAAACAGATCAGTCTTTCTGCTGCAACATATAGTGTATGGCTCCATGGACTCTGTAGAGTTGGATGTCCTGATGTTGCTTTGGATTTTATTCGGAAACTGAGGTATGAGAACCAAACTTCTGAATTCTTATTGCTACAATGCTATTATACATGGATTCTTTGCTGAAGGCGAAGTAAGTAACGCTATTAGTGTTTTTGAAGAGATGAGTAATTCTGGAATAACACCAGATATATGTAGCTATAGCATTCTTGTCAGCGGGTTCTGAAATTTAGGGATTATTGATGGAGGTCTATGTCCTATTCAAGGTATGCAAGATAATAACATCAAGCCTACCCCAATTAGCTATCACTCAATTCTTCAAGGTTTTTGCACTGCTGGAGGCTGGACTCTGGAGCAACAAAAATTGCTAATGATTGTTTTCATTACCTTAAGAATTTTGGGTGAAATGTTGACCAAACAACTTACTACATTTTAATTTCTGAATTTTGTGCTCAAGGAGATCTTAGTTCAGCCGATGAGCTACTGGGGGTGATGATCAGCAGTGACTTGGCTCCCGATACTTCAATATGTTTGAAATTAATTTTTGCTTTATTCCACATGGGGTCTGTTGATAAAGCATTGAAGTACTGGATTATGATGGTACAAAAAGGTTACCTGTCTGATACCTGTACCCGCAATTTTATTGTTAGGCAGCACTGTACTGATGGGCGTGTAATGGAAGCTTTGCCCCTGATTGATGAAATGGTGGATCAAGGCATCATCCCCAATTTGTTTACCTATGATGTAGTTGTTCAACAGTTGTGCTAAGATATAAACACAAAGAAGGCATTGGAGTTAATCACGGTGGTGCTTAAGAGGGACATGTTTCTCAATGTTGCAATTCTTCTCTCCCAGATTGATCACATATTTCTATCACGAGTCTGTTCAGAAACTGCCGGTGGACTCCCAGGTCTGTTTCTATAGCTTTTCTTATTAAGTGACTAGATAAATCAATGCTGGAAATAGACAAGTGCTGGCTTAACAATTGCCAGATGTTGTTTAAGAACCACCAAATATGTTAAATCCTTTTACTTGCAGGTCTTTTATTGACTTTTGCTGGCATGGGAGAAGAAGGAATGTCTGTGAGTGTCAGATTAACTTAGTTTATTTGTAATATATCGATCAGATAATTAGCTGAACTAAATGGTCATTACAAAATGATACCAATTACAATTTTATTTTGAAGGTCAATGTATGGGGTCCTTCTGATCTCAAGTACTTGGTCAATGCAATGAAATCATTCATCCCGAATGCCGCAATGGTCCATGCACGCAGTTTTGGCCCAACTGTTGATTCTTCAGGGTCGACTGAACATCTCTTTGCTCCTATTAACGATGAGGTTGTCAAAATATCTGCTGTTCTGTTGTGACCATGTTACTCAAAAGTGTCTAAGACGACAAAGGAAGGATCCTCTGAGCTTGATGATCCACTAGTTGGTGTCAATCATTTGGAAAAAAACCTTTCAGTGGAGAGGATGCAGTCCACAACTGAATTTGCATTAAAGCCCAAGGATCTTGCGGTAGTTTATATTTGTGAGTTGCCTGAAATGAAGGGGATGTTTGATCCAAAAAAGGCTGCTGCTCTTGGGTTGAGACCTGGCCCAAAATGCCGTGAATTGCAACTTGGGAATTCCGTACAGTCAGATCACCAAGACATCATGGTAAGTTCAGGGATTATTGTTTACTGTTACTTTACTTTGTACTCATTTGATTGTTTCAGTGAGCATTGCGCAGGTTCACCCTGGTGATGTATTGGGGCCTTCTGTTCCTGGTCCTATTGTACTCGTTGTTGACTGCCCAACACCAACTCATTTGCAAGAATTGTCATCTATACATTCTCTCACTCCATATTACTCTTATTCATCCAAACAATCCAAGGAAATATGCAAAAAAGTTGATTGTGTGATACACCTTAGTCCAGCTTCAGTAACATGTACAACTGACTATCAGCAATGGATGTCAAGATTTGGTGAGGTGCAGCACGTCATGGCAGGACATCAACTGAGTAACCTTATAATGCTCTCTTCTTTTCAGGCTGATATACATCTTTCTGCTGTTTATGTGTATTTCCTGCTTATATACCGACCATGATTTTCTTGTACAAATTCCAATTCTGAAGTCTAGTGCAAGAATTGCCACAAGGCTTAACTACTTGTGCCCTCAATTCTTTCCTTCGCCTGGTTTTTGGTCTCTTCCACAGTTGAAGAGCTTACCTCAGTCTCTAAGGGGCCAAGTGAGGTACATTATATTGGAATATATATATATATATATATATATATATATATATAGTTGAATATAGACCAAGCTGATATGACACCTCTCAATGGCCACCATTTCTACTTATCTTTTTTCTCTTCTTTTTTTTTTTTACATTTTTTATTCACTTTTATGCAAAATCTACTAATTAGATAGATTTATAAAAAAACTCATACAATAAATACATAATCAAGGCATGTAGTAATCAAGAATGTTCTTATGACCTCTCATAATTCATCATTAAAAAGTCAATAATGAAAGAACATTATTGTGAACAAATGTCAAAACGTTTTAACTTATTTAAAACCTTTACAAAAAAATATCAATGTTAAAATTAATTCTTACCATCTATAATAAAAGACTCTTTATTTTATTTTTTCAATAAATTCTTTCAGTTACAACATAATTTTGCATTACTTAATTTTAAAATTTGAAAGATTTCTACACCATTAAATTTGAAGACAACTATATAAACAGAATACAATATGCATTCACCATCTCAGGTTTTTCATGAATAAATATGAACTTTATGCGGTATAAATTATGCACGATTCTAAGTGTAGGCGGTCGTAATCAAGTATAAATCCAACTAAGAGTTGGGGTCGATCCCATAGGGAGTGATACGGTAGAGAATTCAATTATGAAGTGAAACAAGTGTTCCAATTGTTTGTAGAAGTAGATATTTTCGAAAAAATTAAAGTAAATGGCAGGGGTTTGACAACTAGAGTCAATTGGGGGGATTAGAGTGAGCAGTTAACAACTACGAAAACACTAGAGTAATCAAGTAGAGAGGGATCCTTGGGGATGTGATCGATTAAATGCCAATTTTGTTGTATGGGTGATTATTAGTTACTAAAAGTCGTTGAATCTTAGTGGGTAGGCTAGGCTTTAAGTCTAACAGTTATTTCTCAATCAACTATTATGAATCAAGCGAGTTCTCTCGAACCTCGACCAGCCCAACAAGCATGAACAACCCAAAACCTCAATTAATCTACTCTCTCGAGCTACATTAGTAGGATTGAATTTAGACCCACTTTCTCAAGCTGAATCCATAAAAACCCAATCACTACAATCAGCAATTGATAGCTTTAATTCTAAAACCTCTTTCTCAAGCAAGCCTAGAATGCTACACTAGAACTGTATTTGCAACTACAATTCATCAATTAAAACTCAACTATCAATTGAACGCACTTCAAATCAACAATTAAATCAGTAAATACTAACACCCATAAGCTAATTGAAGCATTCAATCACATAATCACACCCCCAAGAATGGGGGTTTTACCCAAACATCATAAAAAGCAAGAAAATGTTACCAACGATGTTCTCCATCAATTTGGGTAACATATTGCAAGTCTTCACAATGCTCAAAATAAGTTCCAAATCAAAACCAACCCTAAATTCCTACTCAAGAGACTAAAAACAATGTTTAGAGTGCTTTAGATCAAAAACCAGAATTAGAATGTGAAGGAACTCCTTTTCCTCTTTTCAAAATTCCATTTATACGTTCCGAGATTTTTGACTTCGGAGCCATTCGGCGGAATAAGTCGAGCGTCGCCGACGTGCCAAATGCTCCTTTCCATCACCTTCTTGGCTTGAGTCTTCACCACTTCCCTTCTGTGACCTTAGGCGGGTTAAGTCTCCTTCGCAGATCCATTCGGCGCTTCGCCGATTTATATATTCCATCGCCGAGTTGGCTTTTTCCCTGGGCTGGCCTGCTGTAACTTTTGGTGAGATAAAGAGCCACTCGGCGAGTCGCCGAGTGGCTTTGGCAATCAACAGTCTTTCTTTTCTTCAGCTTTTTCAGCTTTTTCGCTTCTTTTTGCCCGGTAATGTCCTTGCCTTGCTCTTTTACCTTCATTGCTGCAAATTAGCATTTAAACATCAGTTTAGAACATAAAATAGGAATTGAGGATACTAAAACTCTAGATATTAAGCCCTAAATGAGTCGAAATCTCGGACTCATCAACACCCCCAACTTAAACTTTTTGCTTGTCCTCAAGTAAAACACAAGATCAATCAATTCAACAGGGATGTCTACAGATAGTGCTACTCAAGACTCAACATGAATGCACATGAGGTTCAATCTACCCATGCAATGTTCAATTGTGCACTACAAGTTTCAAACTGTGACTAGCCATCATCAAATAGAACTCAAGCTCACAATGCTTGCTTCAAATCCAAATTCAAGCTCAACAAAAGCATTCGAATGCCCTCACATCAAGAATGATTTCATGCTCACACAAAGCTCATCAAATTTTCAAATTTAGGAATCAAAAATAACTCTCACACTCTCAAAGATAAACACATGCATGATTCTACCCATAGGCTTTCCCATATTTTCCAATCAACATGACATTAAGTTCAATCAAGATCACAAAGGTCTTTCAAGACTTGTAACGGGGCTGAGGGTAAAGGTATGATCATTCTGTCTTAGTGAATTCTACCTTCATGAAGCATGTCCTGCATTTCACTTTTTTCTCCTTTTCTTTCACTCTGTTTGATTTTCACAATCCACCCTATGTTCTTTTAAGCATGATTCATTGGACACCCCGTTTTTTTTATCCATTGCACAAACTTTATTTCAACATTCTCTTTCTTTTTCAATCTTTTTCTTCTTTTGCTTTTTTAAAAATATATATGGAGCGGTTCCATCTTTTTCAACACAATCCATCAAGGGCAAATTTTTACAAATTTCTTGACTTTCCTCCTTTTTTACCTTACCCCCAACTTAGGCTTTTGGCCTAAGTTGACTACTCAAACGGACCAATGCTTCATGAAGGTTATAGGTGATGGGACAAAGAGGTCAAAGTTTTTCATGTTTCATCCAAAGAAAGGGTTAGGCTCAAATGGTGCCAAACTAGGTTCACAATCTCACAAGGTGGTCATAAAGAAATATAGTAACAATTTGGTTCACTCTCCACAAATTTTACCTAAGTCATCTTTATCATTCGCCTACATTAGTCAATTGGACTAATGGAGCAAGTTCTAGGTATTACCAAGCACATATTTCAAGCCAATCTCACCACACATGGCATTCAACACAATTATCAAACAAGATTCTATAGTTTTAGCTCGTGTGCAACGATCATCACCTGATTCATTTCAACAACTGGCCAGTCACAATGAGATGCTAGGAGTTCACACAGACTTATGCAACTCAAATTTGACTCATTGGAATTGCACAAACATATCGTTCAATCAAGAGCACTATTTAAGTCATCGGTATTGATCACAAACCGATACTCAAATATGCAAGAGAATAGCCACATTCACAAACATCAAGAGGTGAAATCTCAAAATTGGATAAAAAACCAACCAACATTCACATTAAAAACCAAAAGCCATAATCACACAAAGTAAGCATAATCAAGCTATCAAAACTCAAACATTCACAAAACAACCCAAAAGATGTAGGTATGAAAATACCTCACCCCGCCAAATAAAACTAACAATTGTCCTCAATGCAAAATATAATCGATAAATGGAGCGCAAGAGTGTAAAAGTTGGAAAATATGAAAAGAAATGGAAATTTGAATTCAAAACGGTTAAGGTCCCTTTTTGACCCTTCAGTTCGCGGCCCAGTCGGCGACACCAACATATGTCGCCGACCATTCGACGATGCATCGAATGGTACTTTTCCCCGCCAAATTTTACAGAAATCCAGCCTTTTGGTTGGTCAAAACAGCGATCCAGGTTGGGCTCGCCAACTGGTACCTAAGCTCGCCTAATTTCCTTTTTTTTCCAAAACTTCAAATTTTCAACCTGCACATCGAACACCCGTTATTCAAACAACACAAATAAAAAAAAAACTTAGGTTGCCTCCCAAGAAGCGCCTTATTTAACGCCGTGGCACGACGAAGACATGCTTTCAAACTTCATTCTTTGGGTTGACCATGGTGTCAGTCGGTAAACCCCCCTTTTGGTCTTGGGTTCAAATGAGTCGAGATTTGACCCATATGTGTTTCCAGCTGCTTAATCGATACCGAGTGTGAGGTAACGGTTTGGTTCAAGGATGAGACGTCATCTTTCATTTCCTTTAGCACCTTGTCCGATCCTTCCATTTTGTTGAGAATGCGTGCAAGCATATCTTCAGTGCAAAAATTTTCAGGATCAACCCTTTGCTCTTTTGGCTTTTGATGCTCAAGGGGAGGTACATATCTCTCTTTGTCACCATCCCGCTCCCTCTAGTTTGTACCGCGGTCATGTCATTTCTTATCAGGGTCTTTCCAACCTTCATCACGCTCTCTGTTCCAACCTTGGTTCTCGCCCGGCCTTGGATAATTTTGGCGGAAACCTCCTCCCTGATTTGCTAGAAAATGTACTTCTTCATTTAACATAGCTTCAAAGTGCACATCATTAGGATTTATGATACTCCCAAATTACACCTACCGAAAGAAGTATAAGCAGTCGTTGCCAAATAAAGAACCTAACTTTAAAGTTAGGGTAGATCCCACGAGGAATATGATTTAGACTGAAATTTAACTCACAATTATCTCCGTTTAGTCAAACTATTTTCGAGAAAAGTAACAAAAAAGGGGGGGGGGTTGTAAATAAAATAACAAATTGTTGATTTGAATTATTAAGTAACAAGTAAACAAGATTCACAATTTGAGATATCAATATGAGATGAAAACTAGGGTATGTGTGTTCCCCACAAGCTCTTAACGCAGTATTCCTAATATAGTAACTCTATCCTAGTATTTGACATGCAAGGTTGATAAGTTGAATATCCCTAAGTGATTGGTAATCCAAGTAGGGAATTTCACCTCGCAACTTGGTAAGTCTATGGGTGTGTACTTTACTAACCCTTACCTTTACCCCGGATTAGCCCTCATGTCAATTTAGTTGGGTATTAACCCTCACGTCAACTGATTAAAGTCAGGCTATTAGATAGCAGGAAATTCTTAACTAAATCTATGTTGTTTAATCTTTTTCTCATTCATTATCCCCTTGGTAAGGAAAGTAGGAACGAGGTGAGTTCTAACGTTGGCCTACGTTAAAAAGACTTCTAAACGAAATGATTAACAATACATGCATAAACACTATTCAAGAATTACTTAATTATTAGTCATACGTTGTTAATTGCTCATGGTTCCCACAACCCTAGTTGTGGATTTAGCTACTCATGCTTGAGAGTTCACAATGCATATTAGGGTTACTAAAAGAAATCATGAACTTACAATTAGAATAGATGAATACCGAAATCTTGAACTGAAATTCGAAGTGCAAATTGCATAAACCTAGCTTCCGGAATTAAAGTGCCAAAAGTTTGCAAAATAGTTCCAAAAACTAAAAACAATAATCTCTAATAGATTCTAACTCCCAAAAACGAAAATTACAACTAGTATTTATAGTAGACAAATCCTAAATAAAATAGGAAAACAAAATAAGAAAAATTGGTTTAGACGCGGTTTTGATTGACGACAAGACCTACGGACCGTGGATCAGCCTACAGTCCGTGGTCCTCCTCCATGGGTCAGCACTTGGAAAGTATTTCAGGGTCTTCAAACGACGGTTGCCACCGACGGTCCGTGGTTTGGACTACGGTTCATCCTATTCTTCTGTGGTTCAAGTATTGGAACTTCAATTTTCTGAATCAAACGACGGCCATCAATCTATGGTCCGTCAGTCACTCTACGGGGCATCGTTTGCCTCCGTGGTTCCACACTTGGTCAAAATTTCTTGAACTCACATCCACGATCCTTCACCTACGGCCCGTCACTAGACCTACGGTCCGTGGTTGGCTCCGTCGACTGCTATTGCTGCCACTTCAATTCTTTTCTCTTTCAACCACTTCCGAACCTATTTCCTGCAAAATGAGACCAAATACTATCACATCTAATAACAAATAGCCCAAGACTCACACAAACTCTAAGTGAAATGCATCAAAAATATCGTAAACTCACGGTATATCAACACCCTCAACTTAAACTTGTTGTTTGTCCTCAAGCGGCATACTAAAACTCTAAACGACACTCATGTAGAAGCAAACGTACAAACTCAAGCAATCAGAGGGCTTTCTCAATCAATTCCAACACTTAGTGCAAATCTTTTCATTTAGACTCAACAAGCTAACTCATGCGGATCAAAACATGACATAGACAGACCAATAGATATCACCACATACACTTTCAACTATCACCAAGGTACCAACTTTCCAACAATGTAACTAGTGCCCTCACCTCAAAGAAATACTTTTTCACACAACAATCTGATATTTAAGCTTAAGGATTCAGTAAACACTCATGCTCAGAAGTGAATTCAAATACAGTTAGTGCTCAATACCATAGGCTTGCCCTTATTTTCACTGCATAGACTCTCCAGACTAGTCACTAGGATCACTATAGGACTTTATTAGCTTGTAACGTAGGCTCAGGGTCAGGTAGGATACATTTGGGTACTTTTAGTGACTTCTCTGCCCTCCTTGACATTACATTGGCTTTTTACCTCTTTTCTCAACCAATTCTGACATATTTTTATTTTCTGCTCTTTTCCTTGACTTACTTCAGCACAAATGTGACTTTAACTTTTTCATTCTTCTTTTTACACTTTTTCTTTTTCTTTTGGTTCTTCTTTCTTTGTTTTTCAGCATCATTATCACTCTTTTTGTTTCTCTTGAATTTAGTCACACCTTTTTCTTCTTCTATACACAACTCTTTTCATACCCTTTTCTTTCAGTTTCCTTTTTCATAGCCACCCTCAACTTATGTATTTTGCATGCGTTGAGGTGCACAATGTCCGAGGTTGGACCAGGGCCGAGATTAAGGTAACTTTTGACTTAGCCATGCTCAACTTAGGCTTTTGGCCTAAGTTAAGGTGCACATTTCCAAGGAGGGACCAGGGCTAAAACAATCTTTCAGGGAAGGTAAGCTAGGTGTATTGAAAGAAGTGGTATTCATTAAGCTCAAACATTTGGATCGAAGGGAGCATTTATTTCTTTTGGTTGGATCCTTTTGGGCTTAAGTGGACTTGTTTGAACAAGGGCCTATGATCATTTCCCAATTCTCAGCCTAGATTATCTTAACAGGACCAACGGGGCAAGTTCTAGATTGACACATACTGCATGAACATACAAAATCACCTCACACACACTTGGCACATTGTTCCATTATCGAATTATTGAAGCACCTAGTTCAAGTTTTAGCTTAAGCCATGCTATCATACCGGTTCCTATCATGTCACATGAAGATCCAACACATTCAACTCATTAAGCCTATAGATCTAACACATTTCAACATTTTTTGAATAGGTATCAATTTCATGCTCTATGCCATCATGCTTTCATTATTTTTATCTACTTCTACACACATACAATCCTACACATGCTGGTTCAACAGAAAAGTAAAACAGTCCCTTGGGAAAAAAGAATACAGGCAATAAAACCCAAAGGAAGGGTTATGAGTTGGGTTACTCAGACTTTACCCTATCACTCACAACCCATTTACCCCACCCCAACGAAAAAATGGTGCAATTACCCTCAATGCATAAAAAAAATGTAAAAGAAAGGGTGAAGCAAACCTGTGGCGCATAAGCGCCGACGACCCATCAAGAAGCGGGTGGGTCCGATTTCTCAAAACCTGCTGGATCAGCAATAGTGACGCCATCAGTAGTACCCTCATCAATAGTGGGAACACCATCAATAGTGCTCCTCGAACCAGATGGGCCAACATCTATCTCCCGGGCCCTCTGTTGTCGTAGCTCCTTATCAATAATCGACTGTCTCTGGGCTGCCTCGACCTCCTGCCTCTCTCTCTTCTTAGCTCGGTGGGACTTCTCAGCATCAGAAGTCTGCTCATAGTAACGGTAGTGCTTCCCAGACACACGGGAAGGATCGGATGGTGGCATAGTATCGCCAAAGAGGGCAGACATCACAACCTCATCCTCCTCAACCGCAAGTGTGGGCTCGGGGGCAGCCTCGGCAGGAGCAAGGAGGGCATCAACATCTGAACGGATCCTAGTCAACTCCATCCAAAAAAAAGTAATATCAATGGTGGGTCCCGACCTCTCTAGTACTCGAAACTTGAACGTATCCAACCGCTTGTGTACAACCTGAATCTTAGCGTCCATCATCCGCTCCATCCGTGCCTCAGAATCCTCAACATATTGGTGCATCCAAGGCCTCATATGCTGTAACAAGGTGGCCATCTGGGTCTCCAACTTCTGGACTCGGGCCAGAGGAACTAAAGTGGTCCCTGAAGGGGGAGTGGCTCGTGACGAGCTAGCAGCCTGACTAGTAGAAGTGTAGGGGAGAGCCTGTGCCTCTGCTGTGGTGGCAGGCATAGTAGTGTCAATAGCCTGCTCAACCTGAATCTGCTCCACATCTCCAGCCAAATCAGTACCTAGAGGAGGTAGGTCAACCTGTGGTCCCTTCCGTGGTGCTGCGGGATTAGCATCATCTTTAATAAGGCCGACGTCCACAGTCTTTGTCGCCTCGATCAACCTGTCACAATGCCAAATAGGCTCTGAAGCCTCCCTTCAAGATGGAAGATAAGACAGGGGAAGGGCAGAGTAGTAGTAGTCTTGAACGCCCTCTCATGAATCTCAACAATCAGGATATGGGAGAAATCAAGCTCAGGCCCCGCCATAATCGCTGCTAACATCACAGCCCTGTCCCAAGTAACAATGTTGTCCGCCTGAGTATGGGACAATCTAGTACGAACCACGGAATAAAAAAACTTTACTGCGAAGCTTAGGGTTGCCTTTCTAATAGGCAGTGTAGTATTTTACACCCACTCGGTGCTCTCTCCATCCTTGGCTATATGGCGAGCCATCCATCTCACTAGTGTCTCTCGATGCTCGACATCCCTCTAAAATGCTCCACTTTGAACCACCGCCATGCGGTGGTCATACTGTGCTGTATTAATTGGTAAAGTGTGGGCTGGGCCGTAAATAAAATGGTAAATAGTGGTCTCGGAGATGTCGATGGAGAAATTCCGCACCAATGTGGCCTGTAGTGGAGGTTGAGCTAGTGGCTTGGCCCGTTTGGGCATAGTATTACAGACGGTGGTGGCGTAGGAGGAATAGAACTTTTGAGTCATCTCCTCACTAAAATTGTCCGGGCTCCGTGCCATCAAATCACACTTGTGCCTCTTGACCAACTCCTCAATGGTGGGCACAGTATGAAGGTTCCCTGTCAGTACCCAACTCTTCTCAGTGATGGTCCTGGTTGCCTTCCGATGTTCATTCAACGCTTTCCCATCATTATATATCTGATATTGACCATCGATGCACCATCTATTTGGCTCTGTGGTGCTTTTTACCGGCTTAACTCTCATACTAGGAGGGTCCTGAGCATCCCAGTGCTAGTGGCATCAGAGGAGGAAGCGGAAGCACCGCTGGAACTGGAGCCAGCCTGCGACTCTCCTGCAGGTGAGACCCCCTCCTCACACTAGGGGCAGTGACCTCGACCTCTTCACTCGATGATACAACCTGCCTGCTCCTGTTCCTCGTAGTCACGGGGGCAGTGGGGGAGCCTCTATTGGTCTCCGGAACGTACTCATCCCCGTAGAACTCACCGAGCAGGCGGCGGGATGGAGCGACAAACTTAGACTTGCTCTTCTTTGCATACTCAGGTGCTTGTTTTGGCGCCATAGTACCTGTGGAAGCTTAGTTAGTACTTAAATAAGGTAAAAAGAACCAAGGAATAATTTTAGAACCTCCTTAGGACCCAGACAAAATTTAATTTTTTTTTACAGACAATATCTATTTTTGTGACCTACGGTTGGCACCTACGGACCGTCGATGAAGCGATGGACCATGGGTCCCATCCGTAGGTCAGAGAGTCAAATTTTAGGTCTTTGATGTTGGAACCACAGACGTGCAGAACGGTCCGTCGATGGAACGACGGATCGTAGTCCATGCCATGGTTCACAACTTAGCAAATATCTGTGTGCAGTCTATTAACGGACCACGACCTACGGTCCATGGGTTGAGGTCGTCGACTAGTGTTGTGGCAGACCTGTGATCCAATTTTTCATTCAACCCTTTCAACACAACAACTAATATGAGTCTAAACATGCATTTCAACATATTACGTGGTAATTTATTATCCTTAGGGTTTCAATTATGCAAAATTCGACTTCCAAACCAGAAACAACGAAACCCTAAGTCAAAACTTTCAACTAGACATATCAAACCCAATTATTCAATTGAAGTGAACAACACACTCACACACCATTGTTCCAAGGGTAGTATCTAAACTAGATTTCAACAATTATATAAGCAAGTAACTACCCAAGGTCAAGTTCAACTTTGTGAATTCAAGTTTAAACAATGAAAAATTCAAAGTTTTGGTGAAATTGATTACCTTACAAGTAAACAAAGTCGGTGGGTGCGTAGAACAATGATTTCTCCTTACAACACGAACAAATTTGACACCAGACCTGGACCGTTGTTGCTTGGTAGAAATGGAGGAAATTTAGGGCGAAAATGGGTTTTGGGCAGATATGGGAGAGAATGGGGAAATAGAAATGGAAGGGAAGATATATGGGAGAGAATGGCGGAATTAATGGATGAAATTTGAGAAATTTAACGATTTGAAATGGTTGGGGGGAAAGAGGGAAATGGGGGATTAATTTAAAATGAAGGGTTTTTATTTTGAATGGGGTCCACGTCGGGTTGACTGTAATCCTAACTTGGACCCACGAAACCCCATCGACGGTCTGTGGGTGAACCTACGGTCCGTCAATGGGTACCATGGTTACCTCTAACACTTAGTAAAATTCAGAAAACGTACCTGGGATCTACGGATGCCATCCACGGTCCGTGGATTGATCGACGGACTGTCGATGGGGCCCGTAGACCACTGCATCAGATTAATTTCTGCAGATTTGTCTTTTCTTCCCTGCACACGTAGCACATATTAGAACTCTCTTTGTATATTTTCTGGACACTTTTTAGACACGGACCCTATCCTACCCTTGTCTAGCCAACACTAACTACTCAAAATTAATACATATCTATCTAGAAAACTACAAATTTAAGAAAAACTCCCTATATCGAAAAGAAAATTCCTATAGTTGACTAGGTTATACATCTTGGGTTGCCTCCCAAGCAGCGCTTGATTTAACGTCGTGGCACGACGCATACACCTTGATTACTCAGACTTCATCAAGACCCCACTCCTCTATCATCTCATTGACACTCTCAGATTTCCCCAAGTAGATCTTTATCCTTTGACCGTTCACCTTGAACTTTGTTCCTTCCTTGTTCTCGAGTTCAACCGCTCCATGTGGAAATACTTTGGTTACTTTGAATGGCCCGGTCCACTTGGACTTAAGTTTACCAGGAAATAAGCGCAACCTTGAGTTAAATAATAGCACCTGATCACCGGTAGCAAATTCACACTTTTGGATCTTTGATCATGGGACTTCTTCATCTTCTCCTTGTACAAGGCTGAACTTTCATATGCTTTTAGGCGAAACTTATCAAGCTCATTCATCTCATTCATTCTTTGACTTGATGCGGCGCCCCAATCCAAATTCAGCTTCTTGAGTGCCCACATCGCTTTGTGCTCTAACTCTACAGGCAAATGACATGACTCCCCATATACAAGTTAGTAGGGGGACATACCTATGGGAGTATTGAATGCAGTGTGATAGGCCCATAGAGCATCATCAAACCTTCTTGACAAATCAGTTATGTTGGCATTCACAGTCTTTGCAAGGATCATCTTTATCTCTCTATTTAACACTTCAACCTGCCCACTAGACTGCGGATGATAAGGAGTTGCTACGCTGTGACGAACACCATACTTCTCTAGCAACGCCTTGAACAACTTATTACAAAAGTGAGAACCTCCATCGTTGATAATTGCCCTAGGTGTACCAAATCTGGAGAAAATATTCTTTTTCAGGAATGCGGTGACACTTTTTCCCTCATTGTTTGAAAGCGCAACTGCTTCCACCCATTTCGATACATAGTCTACCGCTACAAGAATATACTTCATCCCATGCGAATTCACAAACGGACCCATGAAGTCAAGACCCCAAACAACGAACAACTCAATCACTAATATCGGGTTCATTGGTAGTTCTTGCTTCCTCGAAATTCCTCCATCTCTTTGACAACGATCACACGACTTAGCGAATTCATGAGCGTCTTGGTGGATGGTAGGCTAGTAATACCCACACTGCAAAATTTTATGGGCTGTTCGGATACCACTATGGTGCCCACCAACAGGCGATGAATGACACACCTCTAGTATACTCATCATCTCAACCTCGGGCACATAGCGATGAATAATCCCATCAGCACAAACACGAAACAAGTAAGGCTTCTCCCAAAAGAATTTCTTCACATCAGACATGAACTTTTTCCTTTGGTGGAATGACAGATCCGTGGGTACCAAATCACTTGCCAAATAATTAGCGAAGTCTGTAAACCACGGATTAAGGTAATAAGAAGCAGCCAATACCTGTTCATCAGGGAACACATCTTTAATTTGAATCCCATCTTCTAGCTTGATCATAGCTTCCTCCTCTAATCTAGACAAGTGATCAGCGACTTGATTTATGTTCCCTTTCTATCCTTCACCTCAAAATCAAACTCTTGCAACAAAAGAACCCATCTAATCAATCTCGGTTTCGCATCCTTTTTAGCCATCAGATACCTCAATGCAGAATGATCAGTATGCACAATAATTTTCGTGCCAAGCAAATAGGATCTAAACTTATCGAATGCGCAAACCACAACAAGCAGTTCTTGTTCAGTCACTGTATAGTTCTTTTGAGCCACATTCAGAGCTTTGCTTGCATAGTAAATTGGATGAAGAATTTTCTCTCGCCTCTGGCCCAATACTACGCCAAGCGCTACCCCACTTGCATCACACATCACTTCAAATGGTTGCCCCCAATCCGGTGAAATAATGATCGGTGCCGAAGTTAACTTTTCTTTCAACTCTCCAAATGCTCTCAGACAAGCATCATCAAACTCAAACTTACACTCTTTCTCAAGTAGCTTGCACAATGGGTGTGCAATTTTAGAAAAATCCTTAATGAACCTCCGGTAGAAACCTGTATGCCCAAGAAAACTTCTAACACCTTTTACAGAGATAGGTGGTGGAGGTTTTTCTATTACCTCAAATTTGGCTCTATCAACCTCAATGCCTTTCTGCGAAATTCGATGACCCAGAACTATACCCTCTTTCACCATAAAGTGGCACTTTTCCCAGTTGAGTACAAGATTGCACTCTTCTCATTGTTTTAGTACCTCAGCCAAATACATCAAACAGTCATCAAATGAGTCATCTACTACAGAGAAATGATCCATAAATACCTCTATAGTGTCCTCCACCATATCTAAAAATATTGACATCATGCAACGCTGAAAGGTCACTGGAGCATTACATAACCAAACGACATCCTTTTGAACGCAAAAGTCCCATAAGGGCAAGTGAAGGTGGTCTTCTCTTGGTCTTCCAGAGCTATGGAGATTTGATTGTAGCCCGAATACAAATTTAGAAAACAATACCAACCCTTTCCAGCAAGACGATCTAGCATCTGATCCATGAACGACATTGGGAAGTGGTCTTTCTCAGTCCAAATATTTAACTTGCGATATTTCATACACACTCTCCAACTAGTTACCGGCCTCATTGGGAAAATCTCATTTTTAGCATTAGGAACCACAGTGATTCCTCCTTTCTTAGGCACACATTGGACTGGGCAGAACCAACTACTATCTGTTATAGGATATATGACTCCACCATCTAACCACTTAATGATCTCCTTTTTCATAACTTCTTGCATTGGAGGATTCAATCTCCTTTGATGCTCAATACTTGGCTTGCTGTCCGGCATGAGTTGGATTTTGTGAGAACAAATGCCCGGTGGGATCCCAATAATATCCACAATAGTCCATCCTATAGCCCTCTTAAACCACTTCAACACCGATATCAAAGCCTCTATTTGCCCTTCACTCAAGTCAGCAACAATAACAATGGGAAAGGTGCTATTTTGTCCCAAGAATACATACCACAAGTGAGATGGAAGAACCTTAAGTTCCCATTTTGGAGGCTCATCAACAGAAGATTTTGCAGGTGGGGTGTCTCGATTCTTCATGTCTAATTCCAACCGTTTTGGTTTGAAACGAAACTTGAACCTATCAAGTGCAACAACTAGCTCATCATAGTCCTCAATACCATCACTGTCAAAATTCATTATCACAGCTGCTAGTGCCTCAACACCTAACCTTTCTTCAATAGACACTTTAGATTCTTGCTCCACAATATGATTTACCACTGATACCGACTTAAGATCACTTTCATGCTTCATAGACCTACATATGTTAAAAGTTACCTCCTCATTGTTTAATCGAAACTTCATATGCCCTCTCTCCATATCTACCAACATACACCCAGTAGCAAGAAATGGTCTCCCTAAGATGATGGGAACCTCAAAATCAACCTCACAATCTAGTATCCCAAAGTTCCCTGAAAAGATGAATGACTCCACTTTCACAAGGACATCTTGGAGCACTCCAATAGGCCTCTTCACAGTTCTATCGGCCATAAGTAAACGCATCGCAGTCAGCTTTGGAGCTCCTAAACCCAACTTCTTATTAATCGACAATGGCATCAAATTAATGCTGGCACCCAAATCACACAAAGCTTTCGCAAAGTGTAAGATCCCAATGGTACAAGGAATAGTGAAAGCTCAAGGATTCTCTTTTTCTGCACAAGTGACCTAGTAGCAATGGCACTACAATGTTGCAATTTGTCTTCAATCTCAAAACTGACTGCCCTCTTTTTAGTCACCAAGTCTTTCATGAACTTCGCATACCCAGTCATTTGCTCCAAAGCTTATATCAAAGGGACATTTATGGATAGTTGCTTCAACATAGATATGAACCTGTGATATTTTCCCTCTTCAGTCTTTTTCACTAACCTTTGTGGGAAGGGAGGTGGAGGTCTAGGCATGGGAACAACTTTTTGAGTCACCTCAACATCCTTTTCTGTATCAACTTTCGGATCCTCAGTAACCTCAATCTCATCCTCAGCTTTTTCTATCACGCTTTCCTCCTCAGTCGGCATGGGGGCATCTATAGTCTATTTTCCTCCGCGTGTAGTGACTGCCATGCAATGCCATCATTTTTTAGATTTTGGATGGTGTTGCTAGGAAGTGTGCCTGGCTGGCGTGGGTTCACAATAGCGGACAACTGACTAAACTGCTGCTAAAGTTGCTTGATCGACACTGCATGGGCATCAACTTTCTGACTAATCCCAGATAAATCATTATGCATCTCCTTCACATTTTCATCTGTCGAATCAAATCTCTTCATCATCTTCTGCATCATATCTTCAATGCGAGTCATACTTGTACCAACCTCTTTATTACTAGGTGGAACATAGGGGCCAACCTTCTTATTCATGTTGCCATAGTTGTTTCGGTTGTAATTAGTATCACAGTTGTAGTTCCCATACCAGACATAGTTTCCATCATGGTTGTAGTTGCCATAGTTCCGACCTTGGTTTTCTTGACCTTGGCACCAATTATCCAAATTGGAACCTTGGGCGTTGGTTCAGAAACCCCCCGTCTTCATAGTAGTACTCTTCAACTGGCGGTGGTGGAGATCTTGTTAGATAATTTACCACATTCACTTTCTCAGCACTTCCACTCACATGCTTTAATACCAAGACAATTTCTGTCCTCATTTGAGCCATATCTTCATGAATGTCATCATTGGATTGACTTGGTGCAGTTTGGACATCAAACATGCTTCTACCAGTATTTGCCTTTCTGGTGCTCCATGCTTTATTGTTCTTGGAGATCCTCTCAAGTTTTTCTGCAATTTCTTCAAAGGTGCACTCCCCATAAGATCCTCTAGCAATAGTATCTAACAAAAACTTTCCATTGTCATATTGTCCTCTATAGAAGTACTCCTTCAGTGACTCAACATCTATGCGGTGGTTCGGCACACTCCCCATGAACCCAGTGAACCTATCCCATAAACTGCTTACTGACTCTCCAGGTAGTGCCGTGAAGTTATTTAGTTTATCTTTGAAATTTAACTTCTTGGACACCGGAAAGTACCTTTCCATGAACACCTAGTGCAGTTGGTCTCATGTATATATTGAATTGTATGGCAGCTCAGAAAACCACACACCAGCATCACCAGTCAACGAAAGTGGGAATACTCTCAAACCTATAATGTTCATATCCAAGTCCGGTCGTCCCACACTACTCGTACAGTCACTTGTCAATTTATCCATGTGAGCATATGGATCTTCCGAAGGTAACCCAATGAACAACCCTCTTGTTGTAAGCATTTGCATAAAACTGCTTGTCACCACAAACATATGTCTCGGAGGTAGTGGAGGGAGAACAATAGAACCAGTTGATCCAACTGAGTCATAGTCAACCCTGTAGTTATCACAAACCCTCAATGCTGGCTGGTTTTGCACTTGTTCTGCATTTGTGATTAGATGACCACCCTGAACCTGATCGGGCACATTTACAACTCCAGGAGGCCGAAAACCAGCTCCATCCCCTTGACTCTCTCCGATGGGATCATTGTGTACCTCGAGATTTATGCCTCTTCCAACCATTCTTCTCAAAGTTCTCCTTAATTTTGGATTGTAGGGCATTAGGGGATTTCCTTGACTCTATGTACTTGGCATATATTAGAGTTGAGACCTGTAGAAAACAAAAATAAAACAAAAACGTAAAATCAAGAAATACTTGACTAAAGTTCAATAATGAGGTTAGTTTAATCTAAAAGCCATATTCCCCGGCAGCGGCGCCAAAATTTGATACACCTAAAATACACCTCCCGAAAGAATTATAAATGGTCGTTGCCAAATGAAGAACCTAAATTTCAGGTTAGGGTCGATCCCACTAGAAATATTATTTAGACTTAAACTTAACTCACAATTATCTCCATTTAGTTAAACTATTTCCGAGAAAAGTAACAAACGGGGGGGGTTGTAAATAAAATAACAGATTATTGATTTGAATTATTAAGTAACAAGTAAACAAGATTAACAATTTGAGATATCAATATGAGATGAAAACTAGGGTATGCATATTCCCCACAAGCTCTTAACGAAGTATTCCTAATAATAGTAACTCTATCCTAGTGTTTGACATGCAAGGTTGATAAGTTGAATATCCGTAAGTGATTGGTAATCCAAGTACATAATTTCACCTCGAAACTTGGTAAGTCTACGGGTGTGTACTTTACTAACCCTTACCTTTACCCCGGATTAGCCCTCGTGTCAATTTAGTTGGGTATTAACCCTCACGTCAACTAATTAAAGTCAGGCTATTTGATAGCAGGAAATCCTTAACTAAATCTCCGTTGTTTAATCCTTTTCTCATTCATTACCCCCTTGGTAAGGCAAGTAGGAATGAGGCAAGTTCTAACGTTGGCCTACGTTAAAATGACTTCTAAACGAAAGGATTAACAATAGATACATAAACACTATACAAGAATTACTTAATTATTAGTTATACGTTGTTAATTGCTCATGGTTCCCACAACCCTAGTTGTGGATTTAACTACTCATGCTTGAGAGTTCACAATGCATATTAGGGTTACTAAAAGAAATCATGAACTTACAATTAGAATAGTTGAATACCGAAATCTTGAATTGAAATTCAAAGTGCAAATTGCATAAGCCTAGCTTTCGGAATTAAAGTGCCAAAAGTTTGCAAAATAATTCTAAAAACTAAAAACTATAATCTCTAATACAGTCTAACTCCCAAAAATGGAAATTACAACTAGTATTTATAGTATAAAAATCCTAAACAAAATAGGAAAACGAAATAAGGAAAATTTGTTCAGATGCGGTTTTGATTGACGACGGGACCTACGGATCGTGGATAAGCCTACGGTCCGTTGTCCACCTCCGTTGGTCAACACTTGAAAAATATTTCAGGGTCTTCAAACGATGGTTGCCACCGACGGTCCGTGATTTGGACTACGGTTCGTCATGTTCTTTCGTGGTTCAAGTACTGGAACTTCAATTTTCTGAATCAAACGACAGCCATCAATCTACGGTCCGTCAGTCACTCTACGGGGCATCGTTTGCCTCCGTGGTTCCACACTTTGTCAGACTTCCTTGAACTCACATCCACGATCCTTCACCTACAGACCGTCACTAGACCTACGGTCCGTGGTTGGCTCCGTCGATTGCTACTGCTGCCACTTCAGTTCTTTTCTCTCTCAACCACTTCCAAACCTATTTCCTACAAAATGAGACCAAATGCTATCACATCTAATAACAATAGCCCAAGACTCACACAAACTCTAAGTGAAATGCATCAAAAATACCGTAAACTCATGATATATCAATTTAATTCACTAACTCCAACTTCATTCACAGCCTTAGAACCACTTTCCATGACATGTTTCGACAATAGATCCATTTTGGTCATCATTTTGGCCATGTTTTCATCCCGCTCTTGGTCCTTTTCTATTTGTTCCTTTGTCATCCTGAAGTTCAAAGGTGATTTTCCTTAGTGTACCAAGCACGGTTAATCTTCGTCATCCCATCAAGAAGATTAGATGCTAATTCAAACAGTTGTTGCATAATTCCTCCTTGAAAGAGCTGGTCTGCCACACCCTTCTTAACTAAATCTAGAGTCCGGTATAAGTGTTGTAACAACACATTGTTTGGTAGCCCATGAGTTGGACGTCGGAGCAGCAGCTTCTGAAACCTCAACCATGTCTCATGAATTGGTTCACCATCTAACTGTTTGAAGTTCTGAATATTATCTCTCAATGCCATCATCCTCGAAGGAGGGAAAAACCTTATGTAGAATGCATCAGTAAGTTCTTCCCAAGAAGTGATTGAGTCCCTTGGTAGGTCGGCTAACCACTTTGTTGCCTCCCCCATCAGAGAAAAATGGAACAAACGAAGTCCGACCGACTCCTGAGTGATATTCTTGAAGGAAAATGGACCACACACGTCCACAAAGTTCCAGATGTGGTCATGGGGATCCTTATGAGCCAGCCCTCCAAATAAACCCTTCATTTGCAACACCTGCAACATTGTGCTAGTCATATGAAATACCGCATTTCCTACAACCGGAGGCAATCAAATAGTACCCACACTTCCTAACTGAGCTTTATTGACATCGTGAAAATTACTGATGTCATCATTGTGTCCAAGTTGGCTAGCATTTCTCCCGTTAACACTCATCTCGTCACATGTTTAAAAGCAACCAACAACACACAAAAATAAGTTGATTCAATTACAACAAGATTAGATCACAACTAAACTTCACTAAAAGAACTCTAAACACCACTCCCCGGCAGCGGCACCATTTTTGATAACGCTCAACTACACTTCATCCGATTCTAAGTGTAGTTGAGCGTTATAACCTCCACATCTTAAGATTCATCATGTCTTCCATGCCAGCATACTTAAGTCATACCATGAAGAGAATGATAACCCAAACAACGGCCAATCAAGTCGTGCGCCCATTATTGTCACCGTTCAAGAGATTGAGAATATCATTGACTATTACGTTAGACAAAAACAAAAACAAAAAGCTACTTTCATGTTCCTTATCCATTGGTAATGACAATCACTAGAAGAAGCCATATGAGAGCGATATGAAGACTTGTGGAAATTCAAAGATAAGATTTGAGAATTAATGCAACATGTAACACCTCGAATTTTGAAAACATGGAAAATTGTAGGTTTACTGGATCTGGTGCCAGTACCAACGAAGACACCGACGTCCCGTGGTCTGATACATGATCCGTAGGTAGGCTTTTTCTAGTCATATTATTTCTGGTAAGGGTATTGAGGTAGATCCTAAAAAGACAGATGCGGTCAAGAGTTGGCCTAGATCTCTAACCCCTTCAGATATTAGAAGTTTCTTAGATTTGGCTGGTTACTATAGAAGGTTTGTTGAGTGGTTCTCCTCGATTGTCTCTCCATTGGCCGCATTGATCCAAAAGAAGGCTAAGTTCATATAGTCTGAAGCGTGTAAAAAGAGTTTTCAAGAATTGAAAGATAGACTTACTTCCGCTCCGGTATTAACTCTACCTGAGGGAACTGATGGATTTGTTGTTTATTGTGATGCCTCAAGGATTGGGTTACGATGTGTTCTTATGCAAAATGGGAAAGCCATTTCCTATGCCTCAAGGCAACTTAAGATTCATGAAAAGAATTATCCTACCCATGATCTTGAACCAGCGGCGGTTTTGTTTGTTGTAAAGATTTTGAGGCATTACTTATACGGTGTTCATGTTGATGTTTTTACCGACCACAAGAGTTTACATTATGTGTTTAAATAAAAAGATCTAAATCTTCGCCAAAGAAGGTGTCTTGAGTTACTAAAGGATTATGATATGAGTTTTCTCTATCACCCCGGAAAGGCAAATGTGGTGGCGGATGCTCTTAGTCGGTTATCAATGGGTAGTGTTGTTCATATTGAGGATGATAATAAGGAGTTGGTTCGAGATGTTCATAGATTGGCCCGATTGGGTTTTTGATTGGTTGACTCTACCAGAGGTGGTGTTATGGTTCACAATGGTTCAGAATCATCTTTTGTGGCAGATGTGAAAGCCAAGCAAGGTCTTGATCCGACTCTGGTTAAAATGAAGGAACCAGTGCTTAAAAAGTCGATAGAGGCTTTCTCCCAAGGGGGAGATGGTGTGCTTTGATATCAAGGTCATTTGTGTGTTCCTAATATTGATGACTTGAGAGGGAAAATCTTATCAGAAGCCCATAGTTCTCGATATTCCATTCACCCGGGAGCCACCAAGATTTACCATGACTTGCGGGAGATCTATTGACGGAATGGGATGAAGAAGGACATTGTGAAATTTGTGGCTAAGTGTCCTAATTGTTTAAAAGTGAAAGTTGAACATCAAAAGTCGGGAGTTTTATCTCAAGATATTAGCATTTCTACTTGGAAGTGGGAAGATGTGAATATGGACTTCATTGGTGGGTTACCTCACAGCCGGCGACAACATGACTCGATTTGGGTTATTGTAGATCGAATGATAAAATTGGCTCATTTTATTCCCGTCAAGGTCTGTTATTCAGCGGAGACTATGCTAAGTTGTACTTGAGAGAAATGGTTAGATTGCATGGAGTGCCCTTATCCATTATCTCTGATCGTGGTACCTAATTCACTTCTCAATTTTGGAAATCATTCCAAAAGGATCTTGGTACTAAAGTGAAGCTTAGTACGACCTTTCATCCATAAATCGATGGGGAAATTGGGATGATCACTTGCCTTTTATTGAATTTGCATATAATGATAGCAATCACTCAAGTATTGGTATGACTCTACTTGAGGTTCTATATGGTAGGAGATGTAGTTCTCCCATTGGTTGGTTCGAAGTGGGTGATAGGTCTCAAATTGGTACATGAGGCTAAGGAGAAAGTTTGAATCATTAGGGAAAGGTTGTAAATGGCTCAAAGTCGACAAAAGTCTTATGCCAATGTTAGAAGAAGAGATCTTGAGTTTTATATAGATGATTGGGTCTACTTGAAAATTTCACCCATGAAGGGTGTAATGAGATTTGGGAAGAAAGGGAAGCTTAGTCCCCGCTATGTGGGCCCATATCAGATTTTCAGGTGAATTGGTAAGTTCATTTATGAACTTGATTTGCCTAATTATTTGGCATTGGTGCATTCAGTTTTCCATGTATCCCTATTGAATAAATGTGCTGGAGATCCGACATCTATAGTCCCCTTAGAAGGTTTGGGAGTTAAGGATAATATTTCTTATGAGGAAGTTTTGGTTGAGATTTTGGACCGGCAAGTTAAAAGATTGAGAAACAAGGAAGTTGCTTCCGTGAAGGTTCTTTGAAGGAATCAGTTAGTTGAGGGTGCTACTTGGGAGGCCGGGGCTAATATGATGTCCCGTTATCCTCAACTCTTTCCTTTCATCCCTACTCTAGCTTGAGGTATTTAGTTCCTCATGGGTTGCTCTTTGGGTGTCATGTGTCTTAGATATTCCCATGATTTCCTCATTTATGCATGTTCATGAAAAGCTTAAATTTTGAGAAAACAGTTAACTTGATTGATTTCTTCATGTTTGTGTGCATTTGAGTATGAGTCGCATATAGACCTCATAAAAAGATGTTTTGAACATGCTTTAGCTTGAGGTAGATGTTTCCTCCTCGGATATGTGCATTATGTGACTGCATTCATGTTGGGCTGTTAGGTTAAGTTCCTACTTTCCTTATGATGTCTTGAATCTCATTCGAGGACGAATGTTCCCAAAGGGAGATAATGTAACACCTCGGGTTTTGAAAAGATGGAAAATTACAGGTTTCCTGGATCTGGTGCCAGTACTAACGAAGCAACCAACGGCCCGTGGTCTGACACATGGTCCGTAGGTAGGCTCGTGGGTGGCAATCTCAAATTTCCTAAAAGTTTCAAAGTTTCAGTAATTTTATATGGTTTACCAGGAAGGTCCGTTGTCATATGCATGAGTCGTAGGTAGGTCTCGTGGGTGAGTCCCAAACTTAGAGAAATTTGAGAATCAAAAGTTAAGACCCACGGCTTAGGTGTATAGTCCGTAGGTGGACCCACAGACCGTCCATGGAGGTCTCGTCATTTGATGTCCAGATTAGTGGTCTCTGATCCTACCGATCCCACCCACGGCCGACCATGACGGTTCGTGGTGTGACCAACAGACTGTAGGTCTGGTCGTTGGTGAGGTTGGCAGTTATTTTTAGAAGGGGCTTTGGGTATTTTCCTAATTATTCTAACCCAATACTATATTATTTTACCTTCTATTTGAGGCCCTATATAAACGTTTTTACCCCCAAAATTCCCCAATTGAACTCATTATACCAAATTCCCAAAGTTGATCAAAGTTTTTCCCAAAATTTTTCTCTCTCTAAAAGCTTAAAGAAGAAGGCTAAGGTTTCAAGGTCAAGCCTCAAAATCAACCATTGATTGTAAGCTCTTGGAATTAAGGTATGATAGTATTAACCTATGGAGTCCTTTCCTCCATAGGGTTCCTAAATTCTCCAATTTTTACAAGGTAGAATCTCCAATGGAAGTTAGGGCTGTTACTCAATCTCATGGGTTCTTTTCAATTATGATCTAATTGATTATTTTATGTCTTATCATGCATGAATTGAGATAATTGCATGATTTTGAGTTAGATTTTCATGATCCTTGTTTTCTAGAATTGGTCATGTGATGAAGCTTTTGAATCATGAAAGATGAGTTTATGAAGATGTATATGTTCTTATGAAATTGATGAAAATAATTTAATATTTGCTTTGATATTGAAGCATCAATGTTGTTGTTGTTGTGAAAGCTTTTTCTCACCTAAGATGAATAAAGATTTAAGGAGCTATTCTAATAGAACTTAGCTTGGATTGACCACTTGATGTTACCTTCCATGGATAATGAGTCAAGTGGTGATTACCCATGACCTCCAATGATAAGACAAGCAGCGATTACCCATGTCTCATGAATGTTATGAAAAGTTAAGACTAATGAATATTTCGTGGAATTTATACTTAGCACCGAGTGGACCAGTGGTGATTACCCATGTCCCATAAAATATGTGCCACCATAGGTTTATCTAGATAAACATTAGCTAGTGAGAGCACGTAAGCTAGAAGTTCATGGTTCTCACCTTGGCAAGTGAGACCACATCTTTTCGGTGTGGGGTACACACCGGATTCCATGTTATAGCTTACATAGTCTCTATGTCGGTTAAAGGTAAATCTCCCGCAATAATGAACTAAGGTTACTTCAAGAAGTATCTCATGAATGTTTGAAGACGTTAGCTTGCATTGACCATGTCTTATGATTTATGTCTTCTAACCTTTTTATCTTATGGTTTAGTCTGGTCATTGCATGTCATGAAAAGTCCTTGTAGCATGATTTCATATATTTTATGCATTGCTATCATACTTGGTACATTCCATGTACCAACGCATACTCTTGCTTTCATTCTTTCATTAATGTAGGGTCTGACGCTCGTGATTCGCATCTCCGTGGCTAGGGATCACATTAGTAGATTGAAGATTGGTGAGTCCTCATGTTTCGAGGACCGATCCCTTTATTGCTTATTATTTTACTTTCAGGATTGTATGTGATGCACGAGTTACGTCCCGATAACTCTTGATGTACTAGATGACTTTGAGACTGTGTTAGACTTCCGCTACATTATATCAACTCTTATGGTTTGAAATTGTCTTTTAAAATCTCTTGAAATTCTATTATCTTGTATGATGTATGCTAAGTGGATTGTGTAGGGCCTCTTGGGGTCCTATACTCCATGTTACGCCTAGGGTATGCTTTGGGTCATCACACAACAACAATGTGCCGCGGTTGTCGCAACATAGGTAGGGGAGAGTGTGATAATCTACCACATCATTATGCCACATAAGCACCATGTGACATAGAAATTGTCTATGTAGAAGTTAACATAGGATATAAGACTATCCCTAGTGGAATATTCTAGAGAAATATGAGGATTTTCCATGGTAAATTCTAGAATATTCCACTAGGGATAGTCTACTTTCCTATGTAAGCTTCCACATAGACAATTTCTATGCCACATGGCGTGATGATGTGGCAGGTCATCACAGAATATCCCATAATATTAACAAGAACAACATACCTAGTAGAACATCAACAACATAATTAGCGTATTTATTATTATTTTTCCACACACAATTGTGTTGAATCAGAAGGGTGAAACTATCCATTAAAATCTATATATAAATATAAAGCTGAATATAGAAAATATGATGTAGCATCTCTCTATGGCCAACATTTGTATTTATCTTATATCTCATATTTTTAATTTTCATTGTATTTTTTGGTTCATTTATTCTACTACTTAAAAGATAAATTATAAAACCTCATAAAGCATAAACATCGGAAAGAACACTTGTAACCCAAAAAGGAAAATTATTTACAAGAGGTTACCCTCTTACTTTCCTACCTCCTTGTTTTTACGTACTAACTCGACCTACAACCCAGTTACCCTTATTATTCCCTAATTACAGTCATTGCTCCAGTGATAAACCAAACCATCCAACCTTCTCCTCACTACCCTTCCTAGCTAAGCACTGGCTAACCAGTCAATGCAGCCACTCAAATGCATTCTTTCTTCATTTTCAGTCACCACACCCTTGAATCAGATCCCACAAAATCCCATCCCCATTTTCCCTTCCCTATCATCATCTTCTCCAATGAACTCATGATGCCCGAGAAAAGAATAACAAAAACCGTCCCCTAGCTCCGACGAATGTAGAAATCAAACAAATCTTCAACAACGAGTCACATGAAATTTGCCTCCTTCTTTCTCAAAGCTGCCTTCTTCTTCCCCAAGCTAGCTTCTACTGTCAAAATTCAAATTTCTTCTTCACATCATCAGAATATATATATATACATATATATATATATACACACACTATGATGGTATCAAGGAAGAAGAGGTGGTGCTTCAGTGAAAACACTACTAAATTACCGTTTGATGCCATCAGAGTATATACTCTGATGTTATTAAGGAGGAAGATGCAATGCTTTTGTCACGCCCCAAACTCAAGCGGCGCAACTGGCTCTTAATGCCAAAACCCAAGCCCGAGTTGACCCTGCTGAACCATTTGCTACTAGCACATGGAATCCACATGCAATCAAGAAAACAAACAAGTATATCTCGGCTTAAAATTAAGCCCTCGGCCGGCAAGGCCCCTGTCAACATATCTATAAAAGAAACAGCTACTCCCAAGAGTTCATATAAAGAAATAGCCAACTAGCACAGAAGCCCTGATTGGGCCGTCGAGGCCACCATGATCTCCATACAAAAACTGAAAGCAGGTATATATTAAGACAATACATCAAACAAGCTTCAGCAAACCAACAAACTAGGCCAGCATGGCCATAACGTAGATATACACCCACACACTAGTCTGCAAGCCTCTAAGAGTAGTAAGGATTGGAGGGACAGGGCCCCAGCCTACCCATAAAAATATATACAACAAAATCTAACAAACCTCCCAACTCTGGCAGCTCCGGAGGAAAGGGGATAGCCAATCTGATAGAAGTCAATCCTGCTGCTGAGGAGGTCTACTGGGTCGTCTGTCAAGACCTGCATGCATGAATGCAGTACCCCTAGGCAATGTGGCATCAGTACGAAATAATATACCGAGTATGAAAGGCAATAGACTATGAGCAGGTATCCTAACATACTGGGAGTAATTCGATAAATAAATCAAGGATAAGATAAGTGTACTGACCTGCTCCTAAATCTAAACATATCAAAAATAATAAAACAATAACCTAACCAAGGCCCCATAAGCTCGGTAGGTACAAACAGCACACAAGACCACCTACCCAGGCCCCCACAAGCCCAGAAGGTGACAATCAGTCTATATACCCTTATCGATAGTCCCCTAGCCGCTTAGGTAATCAAATAGTCCTCTTAGGCAATAATATAGCCCCGTAGGCAGCACATAGCTCTCTTAGGCATCAATATAGCTTATAGACAACTCATAGCCCTCTTAGGCAACAACATGGCCCTGTAGGCAGCACATAGCCTTATTAGGCGTCAATATAACCCTGTAGGCAGAACATAGCCCTTCTAGGCATAGATCACATTTCTGCAGCTAACCACAGTAGCCCCAAGGGAAACAATAACAATCCAATAGGCTAAAAGCGAGCAATTTAGCTATAAGCAACCTATACGAATAGCCTCTAAGTCGTGTCCAACTTAGGGATGCTATTAACTAAATAAGAATCCTGACAAGGGAGGATTATATCCACTCGAGCAGCCAACAATCAACACTAATGGCTACAAGTATAACAATGATAACAACCCAATTACATTGCTCCTAAGCTTTAAGGAAACATGCCGTAAGAAGGGAATAGCCTTAACATAC